>WNYA01000714.1:3204-16293 GCA_019512145.1 Engystomops pustulosus
AGAATACAGGAGAACACAAGGACACATTACAGCAGTAGAGGCAGTATAGAGAATACAGGAGAACACAAGGACACATTACAGCAGTAGAGGCAGTATAGAGAATACAGGAGAACACAAGGACACATTACAGCAGTAGAGACAGTATACAGAATACAGGAGAACACAAGGACACATTACAGCAGTAGAGACAGTATACAGAATACAGGAGAACACAAGGACACATTACAGCAGTAGAGACAGTATACAGAACACATGAGAATACAAGGACATGTTAAAGCAGTAGAGACAGTATACAGAATACAGGAGAACACAAGGACATGTTACAGCAGTAGAGGCAGTATAGAGAATACAGGAGAACACCAGGACAAGTTACAGCAGAATAACCCTGGAACCTGTTGCTCAAACACCTTCCTGTCGTGAAAAGTGCCTTCCATAAACAGGGGTCACAGGTGATTGGATCAGGACACTAAGGAGGGTGCTTAGACTGACCCAGTACTGACCGTAGAGCACAGCATAGATGACTATACAATGTGCACTCTGTGTCCTTGGGATGAATTTGTACTTGATCCTTTTTTCCAGCTGCACCTCCCTGACCCCAGGTCCGAGCTGCGATCGCTTCAAGCTCCACATCCCGTACGCCGGGGAGACCCTGAAATGTGAGTTATTACGATAAGTCTCCTGCTAATGAGGGTCACCAAGTGCAGCAAAGTATCTGCCATCATGGAGAGGCGTGAGGCTCTCGGGGCAGGGGGAGCGAGGGCTGAGACGTCTCACTGCATCTGCTGATCCGATCACAGGGGTGGGGGGTGACAGAGGAGTCCGGGGTATGATGTGGAGTTTAACCCCCTCAAGATTGATAAATACATCAGTATCAGAAAAAAACCCTAAGGCCACGTTCACATGTTGCGTTAACATTGTGTCAACATCATGTTCACACAATGAAGACGCAATGTTAACGTAATATGTGAGCGCAGTGAGTAGTTTTCTCATGATAAATCCATGGATGGACGGTGGCTCTCGGTCAGTGGTCCCATCAGCATCACGTTCATTGGACATGTGATGGCTACGCCAATCCCTGGCACGTGTCTGCTGTGGTCAGGGATTGGCTCAACCAGGGGATGTGATGCCAGAACTTCTAGTCCAAAAGGACCAAATGCACCAGAGATGGAGCGGTGGAGCTATGGGGGGCAATCTAGAGACATCTGCTCCCCTAGGGGTTTATCAGTTTTTTTGCAATCCTTTTTAATGATTGAGTTGCATTTGTGTCATTGCACTATGAAAATTCATGTCAGGTGTACAGGTCACCACTAGGGGGCAGATGTGTGTGCGCACCTCCTGCAGGTCTGTGTGTATAGTAATGGAGCCCCATTTACACTGCTGGTGGGTTACACTTGGATAGCGCTTTGTATATAATGCTTGCACTGTGTATAAGAAGCAGCACAGAGGTATCGGAGTAGATGTGAAGATGTTCTGCAGAGGCTGGAGCAGGTGTATAGAACTACATATCAGCACAGGAGTGATGACTGATCTCCATTATAGAAGTGATTTCTTTAGCCTTTTATTTCCACCCTGCTGATATCCACTATACAAGTCATTAGTGTAGCCCTTTACTTCCTCCCTGCTTATATCCCCTATAGAAGTAATTACTGCAGCCCGCAGCCCATTGCTTCCCTCTGCTGTATCGCACTATAAAATAATTATTCCAAGCTCCTTTCCTTCCTTCCCTGCCTATATCCCCTATAGACGTAAATACTGTCAGCACTTTTACGTCCTCCTTGCTGATCTCCACTAGAAAGTCATTAGTGCAGGGCCCCTTCTTCCTCCCTGCTTTATATCCCTTCGCCCCGATCAAGGAATTACTGCAGCCCATTGGCTTCCCTCCTGCTGATATCCATCTATAGAATAATATTCCAGCCCTTTACTTCCTCCCTGCCTATATCCCCTATAGAAGTAAATATTGCAGCCCTTTACTTGCTGATCTCTCCACTATAGAAGTAATTAGTGCAGCCCCTTACTTCCTCCCTACTGATATCCACTATATAAGTGATTATTTCAGACTTTTACTTCCTCCCTACTTCTATCCCATGTTAATATTATTTCTGCAGCCATTCACTTCCTCCATCTGATATCCACCGTAGAAGTGATTACTCTAGCCCTTTATTTTCTCCCTGCTGAAATCCACTATAAAATTTACTTCTTTCTGGCTTATATGCCCTATAGAAGTAATTACTGCAGCCCTTTACTTCCTCCCTACTGATCTCCTCTCTAGAAGTGACTACTTACGTGGCATGTCCCTTTACTTCTTCCTTGCTGATATCCACCATGGAAGTGATTCCTTTAGCCCTTTACTTCCTCCCTGCTTATTATATCACTATAATATCAGTCTTTATTTATATAGTGCCATCATATTCCTTAGCGCTTTACAAATCACAGGGGACATTTACAAATAAAATAAGACATCACAAACAGTCATATAGGAGTGAGGACCCTCCTAAAAAATTGTGGTCCTAATATTTGTTTGCCTTCCGAAATCCCAAGTAGATAGTTCGTCCTTCGCTCTGGAGTTTCCATTCTGCAGTCAGCGATGTAATTGAGTCTCGTTTGGTCTCTTTTGGCCGTCTTTTCCCATCAGGAGGTGACAGCAGCAGGGCCTTTGTTGTAGAGCAGGAGGGGCAGCGCATTGCTTTGTCTGGGATAATTAGTGTTATTTTCATATAGCTCGGCCTTAATGACACTTACCGCAACTGTCTTCGCAACATGGAGCCTTTCCGGCATAACCCTGGGACATAGCGGCCGGGCAGAGATTTTCCAGCGTATATAAAGCCTGTACCGATCCGTATGTAGCGGGTGATGGGTCTGACAGCAGCTCATTCATAGTAACACGGGAGAATGTTCTGTGCAGCTCATGTCATGGCGGCTTCCTGTGACGCCTCGTGTTCTGGCAGCTCTGATCACATAGAGCTAAACATAGAGCAGCCGAGAATAGCAGTAATAACCAGGCGCACAATGAGCTGCTAATACCAGCTGTGCCCAACATGTCTGCCTCCTGCTACATGCCACATGTAACTGCACCACCAACTTTCGCAATATCCTACTGCTCATATGTATTATACTCCAGAGGGCTTCACTCACTATGCTGCTGCTGTGAGCAGTCACTCGTGTACATACATGACATTACTGTATCCGGTACTGATCCTGAGTTTCCATCCTTGTATATACTCCAGAGTCTGGCACTCACTATTCTGGGCTTGCGGTGCATCAGCTGTTGATACCTACATACATTACTTTCCTGTACTGATCCCTGAGTTACAATCCTGGTATTATATACCCGTTCAGAGCTGCACTCAACCTCACTATTCTGCTGTCTGGTGGGCATGCACTGTGTAGCATACATGACATTACTTATCCTGTACTGATCCTTAGTTACATCGCTTAATTATACTGCCAGACTCACTCACTATTCTGCTGCTGGAGCAGTCACTGTGATACATACATGACATTACTTATCCGGTCTGGATCCTGAGTTACATCTCTGTATTATACCCAAGCGCACTCACTATTCTGGCTGCTGTGGCAGTGCACTGTGTCATACATGACATTACTTATCCCTGGTACTGATCCTGGTTACATCTGTATTATACTCCAGAGCTGGCACTTACACTACTTCTGGCTGTGGCTGGTGCAGTCCACGGTGTACATACATGACATTACGTATCCGGTACTGATCCTAGTTAATCCTGTATTTAGCCCAGAGCTGCACTCACTATTCTGTCTGGGTTCTGCTGTGCAGTCACTTTGTGTACAGACATGACATACTTTCTTGTACGATCCTGAGTACCCACATCCTTATTATAACCCCAGATCTGCACTCACTATTCTGCTGTGGTGCAGTCACTTTGTAGCATACATTAATTACTTATCCTGTACTGATCCTGAGTTACATCCTGTATTATACCCCAGCGCTGCCTCACTATTCTGCTGTGCAAAGAAAAAAAAAAATACAAAAAAAAAACAAAAAATGAAGGTCACTAGTGTACACTGACATTACTTTCCTTTACTGTCTGAAGTTAGCAATCCTGTTTATAACGCAGAGCTTGGTCAGTCACTATTCGCTGCTGGTGCATCACTGTCTACCATACATGACATTACTTTCCTGTACTGATCCAGAGTTACAATCCTGTATTATAACCCAGAGTGCTGTCATCTCACTTATTCTGTCGTGCTGGAGCAGTCACTGTTTACATACAGGCATTACTTACCTGTACTATGCCTGAGTTACATCCTGTATTATACCCAGAGCTGCACTCACTATTCTGTTACTAGTCTTCTAAGTCTGGTGCGTCCGACTGTGTGTAGCATACATGGCATTAAATTATCCTGTACTTATCCTTGAGTTACACTCCTTGTAATTTATACTCCATAGCTGCACTCACATTCTGACTGTCTGCTGGAGCAGTCACTGTGTCCATACTGTCATTAGCTGATCCTGTACTGAGCCCTGAGTTACTCCTGTTTATACCGCAGACTGCACTCACTATTTCTGCTGCCTTTGGTTGGCAGTCACTGTGTACATACAGGACATTACTTATCAGTGTATGACTGAGCCTGATGACATCCTGTATGATCAACCCCAGAGCTGCACTCCAACTATTCTGCTGCTGGTTGGTCATTAGCTGTGTCATCATGACTTACTTATCCTGTATGATGCCTGATTTACAACATCCTGTACGATACCCCAGATCTGCATCTCACGTTATTCTGTGCTGCTGGTGTCAGTCACTGTGTACATACATGACATTACGTATCCTGTACGCTCACTGAGTTACATCCTGTATTATATACCCCAGAGCTGCACGTCACTATTTCTTTCTGCGTGCTGTGCAGCACGGTGTAGCATAATGCCATTACTTATCCTGTACTGAATCCTTCGTTACATCCTGTCATTATACTGCCAGAAATGCACTCAGACTATTCTGCTATCTGGTGCAGTCACTTTAGCATACATGACATTTACGTATTATCCTGTCCTGATCCTGAGTTACATCCTGTATTATACTCCCGAGCTGCACTCACTATTCTGGCTGGGTAGCAGTCACTGTGTACTTATACATTACATTCTTATCCTGTACTGATCCTGATTGTAGTACATCCTGCACTTATACTCCAGAGTCTGCACTCACTATTCTGCTGCTGGTGCAGTCACTGTCGTACTTACCTGACATTACTTTCCTGTACTGATCCTGAGTTAGCAATCCTGTATTAATACTCAGAGCTGCACTCAGCGTATTCGCTGCTGGTGCAGTCCCTGTGTACCGACATGACATTACTTAATTCCTGTACTGATCCTGATGTTCATCCTGTTGATACTCCAGAGCTCACCACTATTCTGCTGGCTGGTGCAGTCCTGTGTAATACATGACATGACTTATCTGTACTGATCCGGAGTTAACATCCTGTCTTATAACTTACAAGAGCTGCACTCACCTTCTGCCTGCGGGTGCAGTCCTGTACAGTACCTGACCTTACCTATCTTTACTGATCCTGAGTTAACAACAACATCCTGTATTATACGCCTACTTACCCCAAGCTGCACTCACGATTCTGCTGCTGTGCAGGTCACTGTGTACTACATGACTTACTTATCCTGTACTGATCCTGAGTTACCATCCTGTATTATACTCCAGAGGCTGGCACGGCCTCTTCTGGCTGGCTGGGTGCAGTCCACTGTGTACATCATGACTTACTTATCCTGTATCTTGATCCTGAGTTTACAACATCCTGTATTATACTGGCTGATTCTGCACTCACTATTCTGCTGCTGGTGTCAGTCACTTTATATCAACATGGACGTTACTTATCCTGTGCTGATCCTGAGTTACATCCTGCATTATACCCAGAGCTGGCACCTCACTATTCTTCTGCGGTGCAGTCACTGTGTAAATACAGTGACCTTACTTATCCTGTACTGGAAATCCTGATTTACACATGCCTGTATTCATACCCAGAGCTGGCACTCACTATTCTATATTCTCTGCTGGTGGCAGTCACTGTGTACATACCGAACACTTAGCCTGTAGCTGGATACTCCTGAGTTTCTCATCCTGTACAAGTAATACCCCCGAGCTGCACTCACTATTCTGGCTGCTGGTGCAGTCATATGTGGTAGCATACATGACATTACTTACTCCTGTAAACTGATCGTGAGGTACATCCTGTATTAACCCCATTATACCCCAGAGCTGCACCACATCCAAAAAAGAAAAAAAAATCTGGGTTCCTCTGGCGTGCAGTCAACTGTGTACATACATGACCTTACTTATCCTGTACTGGATCCTGATTTACATCCTGATTATCTCCAGAGCTGCACTCATCTATTCTGCTGCTGGTGCAGTCACTGTTAACTCATGACATTACTTATCTGTCGCTGATTCCTGAGTTACATCTCTTATTATACGCCATAGCTGCACTCACTATTCCTGCTGGTGGCATGTCACTGTTGTACATACATGACATTACTTATCGCTGTACTGATCCTGAGTTAACATCCGTATTATACTCCTTAGCTGTCACCACTATTCTGCTCTGGGCTGTTGGGGCAGTACACTGTGTGCATACATGACATTCCTTATCCGTACTGATCCTGAGTTAGCATCCGGGCTTATACTCCAGAGCTCCCTCTGTATTCGCTGCTGGTGCACGTCACTGTGGTCAATCATTACATTACTTATCCTGTACGATCCTAGTTACATCCTGTTATATACCCATGCTGTCCTCACGTATTCTGCTCTGGTGCAGTCACTGTATAACATCCTTGACATTAATTATCCTGGCCTGATCCTGAGTTACAAAGCACCTGTATTATACCCAGAGGCTGCACTCTCTATTCTTCTAGCTGTGGCAAAGTCCCTGTGTACATACATACATTACTTATCCTTACTGATCTGGAGTTACATCCTGTAATTATCATCCCAAGAGCTGGCACTCACTATTCACTTGAAACTTTCTGCTGCTGTTGGCAGTCACTGTGGTACATACATGACATTACTTATCCTGTATTCTGTAAGCTGAACTGATTATTGGATATTTTATTGGCCAGACATTTTTGATCCTTTGGGCTGTCCTATTTGGGGGTTCATCATAGAAGTAGTAAGTGCTGCTCTAAGAACCACCATCACTTTGTGCATTTCACAACGTGCGGCCGCATTTTCCTCTGTGGGTTCCTTACCTCCCTCCTTGCATATTTTGTTATTCACACTATATATATATACTACATAGTCGCACTATCCGCGGGGTCGAAGTCCTTTATTCTACCAACTAAACGAATGGAATAGCTCGCCGGAAATCTCGTCCTGCAGGTCCAGCGTCTTGTCACGTGCACTGCAGACGTATCGCTCCTAATTTCCGCTGGCATTGCCCCCGCCGTAGTAGAGGGTAATGATCAGAGGAATCTGCTTTAATAAGACTGTCCTAAGACATTAACTTGGGACGGGTATTGGAAGATTTTAATCCGATTTTATTTGTTATACTTGTTAGATTAAATAGCGGTGCTACATGTCTGTGCTACGCTCAATCCCGCCTCCGCCAGTCATCGCGTAACAGCCGTCGCGTTTTCTTTTGTCCGATTTCCTTACAGTTCTTGTAGCCCCCCATGGCGGGTGCCTAACTTTTTGTTTCCCCACCCCCACCCCCGTTCGTTTGGCCGGGATAGTCCAGAACGGAAAAGATACCCGTGTTCCTCCCCCGGGCGCGGTGCCAATGTCCCGTTGTTCCCACCCGTGGCGGTGCATCCGCTTGTTCCCCCCGTGGTGTGCATCCCTTGTTTCCCCCCTTGGCGTTTGCCTCCCCTTGTTCCCCCCGTTGCGGTGCATCCCTTGTTCCCCCCGTTGCGGTGCATCCCTGTACCTTTCATACCCTTGTTCCCTGTTGGCGCCCCTTTTCTTTTCCCATAAGTTCCCGTGTTCTCTCCCCGTGTTCTGTGCATCCTTCTTTTTCCCCAGGCACTCTTGGCTTTTCCGGATCCCTGGAGAGTTTATTTATTTTTGCCGGTGCGGTGGCCCCGTGGCGGTGCATCCCTTGTTGCCCCCCGCGGCGTGCATCCCTTGTTCCCCCCCCGTGGCGGTGCATCCCTTGTTGCCCCCGTGGCGCATATAGCACACCCTTGTTTGCCCCTGTTGGCGGTGGCATCCCTTGTGCCGCCCCCCCTGTGGCGGTGCCTCCCTTGTTGCCAACCCGTGGCGGCTGCATCCCTTTGTTGCCGCCCCTGTGGCGGGGGCATCCTTTGTTGTTGCCCCCGTGGCGTAGCTTTGCACGGTGGCTTCGGGGGTTAGCATTATCAGCCTTGCAGCGCTGGGGACCGGTTCTAAGTCCCAGGGTCAACATAGCCACGAGTTTGTAATGTTCTGCTGCGTGGGTTTCCCTCTTTTCCCTTCGTTTCCTTGCAAAACATACAGGTAGGTGATTAGATTGTGAGCCCCATTGGGGACAGGGACTGATGTGACAATCTCTGAGCAGCGCTGTGTAATCCGTGTGCTCTGTATAAATAAAGAATTACTATTATTATTCCTTGTTGCCCCCATGGCAGTGCACTCCTTTTTGCCCCTGTGGCAATGCATCCCTTGTTTGGCCGCCCCCGTACGGGCATTCCCTGGTGTCCCCCGTTGCGGTGCATCCCTTGTTGCCGTCCCTCGTAGCTGTGCATGCCCTTGTTGCCCCCGTGGCGGTGCATCCCTTGTTGCCCCCGATGGCGGTGCTCCTTGTGCCCCCGTGGCGGGTGCATCCCTTTTTGCCCTGCTCATGGCTGTGCCTTTTTTTACTTTGCTTACAGTTCTCTCCTGCCTAGTGGTACCATTCTTGTCGGCCCCATGGGGAGGGATGCAAAATCTCAGAACCCCCATATGGGCGAGCGGCCAGCCCTCGTGCTGCTTGCTATGTGTTCCTACCCTGCCGCCGCGTTCTCCGTGCTGCTGCTAATGTTTGGTTCCTCCCTGCCGCCGGCTTCTGTGGGCTTCTGCTATGTTTTATCCCTCCCGGTTGCCCTTCCGGGCATAAGTCTCCTTTCTTGCTTTGTCTCATTTTTGTGGTTTCCTCTCTCTCTGCCGCCGGCTCCGGGCTTGCTGCTATTGGTTCGCTGCCCTGACTATCCTGCATCCGTTCTGTCTGTCTGTATTTTTTTCCGCTCCCTGACATACCCGTGCATGCCTTGCTGCTTTCTAATGGTTTTGCCTACCCTTCCTCCAGTCTCCTTTCGTAATCTTCTCTTTCTTATGCCTGCCATTAATGCGATGCCGCCAATGAGTATCACGCGAAATATGAGGATGGTTTAGGATTGATGGCTCCTTACTACTGCCTATACTGCGCTAAAAAGGAAGCTCTTCACTCGACACAAAGGAAAATCCCATATCTAATGAATCGAAATCCATTGAATATTTTGTTCTGTACAAAGTTGAATGTGCTGCCAAAACAAAATCGCAGAAAATTATCATCAATGGAAATGAATTTCTTACCATTGGAGTCCTGGATCTGGCAGTCACCCTACCAAATGAAAGTGGAAATTACACAATAGGTTGATCCAACTTGTCGAATGTCCTTAACCAAACAAAATGAGGCTGCAGCATTGAGCGTGGCCTCCACGTGGTCCCTGTAGACCTCTCCTACAATCACCTGGGGCAGTTCCTGATGAATCTCATTATTGTGTGTGGCCTTCCACTGCCTGTATGACCCTTAAAAAAACCCTTCCCTACACCTCGGGCATGCTTCCTTATGAGGCTCATTCAAATTCTTGTGTTTGGACCCTCCACTTTGCCTGTATGACTCCCTACACACCTGGACATGTTTCCGATGAGGCTCAGTAGTGTGTGTGACTACCCCACGTGCCTGTATGTCCTCCGCTACCAACACCTGCGGCATGTCCTGATGGAGGCTCATTATTGTGTGTACCCTCAACTGCCTGTATGACCTCCTCTACAAACACCTCGGCCTGTTGCTGATGAAATGCAATAATGGATTGTAGCCTCCACGTGCCTGTAGGACCGCCCTACAAACACCTCGGCATGTTCCTGAGTGAGGCTCCGTCTTGTGTTGGACCTCTCACATCCTGTATGACCCTCCCTGCAACAAACCTCGGCTGCTCCTTATGAGGAACCCATATTGTGTGTGGGCTCCACGTGCCTGTCGATGACCTCCCTGCAACACCTCGGCATGCTCCTGATGAGGCCGCAGTATTGTTTGTGGCCCGTCCACGTTCCTGTATGAATGACCTCCGCTACAAACACCTCGGCTGCTCCTGATGATGCTTCAGTATTGTGTGTGCCCTCCACGTGCCGTATGATGACCTCCCCACAAAACAACCTCGTCATGCTCCTGCTAGGCTCAGTATTGGTTTTGTGGCCTCCACTGCTGTATGACCTCCCTACAATCACCTCGGCTGCTACCTGATGAGGCGCACGTATTGTGTGTGACCTCCACGTGCCTGTATGACCTCCCTCACAAAAGCCATGGACATGTTTCCGGTCTGTGGGAGGGCTCAGTAGTGTGTGGTGGCCGCCATGTGGCTGTATGCCCTCCCTACAAACAACACCTCGGTCATGCTCCTGATGAGGCTCATTAGTGTGTGTGGCCTCACATGACTGTAGTGCCCTCCTACACAACACCTCGCATGTCCTGTGAGGCTCAGTAATGTTGTGTCCTGTTCACAGACGTAAATGACCTCCCTACAAAACCACCTCAGCATGTGTCCTGCTGAGCTCATTATTGTTTGTGGCCTCCACGTGCCTGTTGACCTCCCTACAAACACCTGGCAGCTCCTGATGAGGGCTCGAGTTATTGTGTGTCGGCCGGGTCCACGGTGTCTGTATGGTCGCTCCCTACAACACCAACATCATGCTCCTGATGATGCTCAGTTAATTGTGTGTGCCTCCCGTGCCTGTATGACCTCGCCTACAACACCTCACAGCATGTTCCTGATGAGGCTCAGTATTTTGTGTGGCCTCCAGTGCCTGTATGACGCTTTCCCTACCACCCTGCACCAAGCTCCTGATGAGGGCTCAGTTTGTGTGTGGGCCTCCACTTCTTTATGACCTCGCCTCAACATCTCTGCAGCTCCGGATGAGGCTCAGTATTGTGGGTGGCCTCCACGTGCTGTATGAACCTCCAGAGGGAGAAAATACAACACCTGGACATGTTCCTGATGAGGCTCAGTATTGTTTGTGGCCTCCACGTGCCTGTATGACCTCTCCCTACAAGCACCTCGCTATGCTCCTGATGAGCTCAGTATTGTGTGTGTGTGTGACCCTCACACGTGCCTGTATGTCTCGCCGCTAGCAACCCCTCGGCATGCTCGCTGATGAGCTCAGTATTGTGTGTGTGTGTGACGCTTTCCACGTGTCTGTATGACCTCCCACAACACCCCCTCGGCATGTCCTTCCTGATGAAGTTGTGGATGGTCTCCTGAGGGATCTCCTCCCAGACCTGGACTAAAGCTTCCGCCATCTCCTGGCCAGTCTCTGGTGCAATGTGAGGTTGGTGGATGAAGCGAGATGTGATGCTCATTTGGATTCAGGTCTGGGGAACGAGCGGCCAGTCCATAGCTTCAATGCCTCCATCTTGCAGCACTGCTGACAACAGACATTCCCAGCCCCAGAGGTCCAGGCATTGTCGCTTCATTCGACAGGGGTCGGATGATCTCACCTCATGCTCACCACACTGGTACCTAATGGGCACATGGGGGGTCTGGAGGCTCGGCCCGGATACCATTCTGGACACTGCCATAAAACCGGGTCGTTCTGCATTTTGGCAGTTCAGTTCAGATGGTCTCTCCATGGCGTCTCCGGACTCTGTCACATGTGCTCAGTGTGGACCTGCTTCCATCTGTGAAGAGCACAGGGGTCAGTGGGGAATTTGCCATTCCTGGTGTTCTCTGGCAAATGCCAAGTGTCCTGCACAGCGTTGGTCTGTGAGCACATCCCCCATCTGTGGACGTTGGCCCCTTATTCCACGTAGGCAGAGGTAGCAGTCCTGGCTGTCTGGGGCTGTTGCCCTCCCTATTGTCCCCCTCTTCTTGTTTTACTGGCCTTCCAGCTGGTATCTGGTGTCTCCTCCACATCTCTTTTTGTATCGCGATCCTCACTGTCTTCGGCTTGTGTAGCTGGCCTTTCTCCTTGTCATCCATCCTCCAGGTCTCCTGTGTACTGGCCCTGGCTCTGCTGGGGATCGTCTCCATTTCTTCGCCTGGTGTAGCTTGCCTGTCCCTCCGGTTATCCTGTGTCTCCTCCTACATGCTCTTGGTATCTGCGTCCTCCACGTCTCCTGGTGTACTGGCCTTTCTCCTGGTGAGCTAGATCCTCCAGTCTCCGTGGGGTAGTTTCCTCTGTCCTGTCTCCTGGTATCAATCCTCCATGTCGCTCTGGTGGAGCTGGCCTTTCGTCCTGGTACGTCCCTCCATGTCTCCTGGTTTGCTTTGCCTGTCTCAATGGTTTTCTCCTCATGTCTCCTTGTGAACTGCCATTATCCTGGTATCTCCTCGCATGTCCTCTCGTGTATGGCCTGTCTCCTGGTATCTCTCTCAGGGCCTCCCTCGTGTACTGAGTTACATCCTGTATTATACCCCAGAGCTGCACTCACTATTCTGCTGCTGGTGCAGTCACTGTGTACATACATGACATTACTTATCCTGTATTCTGTAAGCTGAACTGATATATTGGATATTTTATTGGCCAGACATTTTGATCCTTTGCTGTCATAGTTGGTCACTATGAAGGAGAAGTGACGGCTCTAAGAACCACCATCACTTTGTGCTTTACACGTGCGGCCGCAGTTTCCTCTGTGGGTTCCTTACTCTCCCTCCCTTGCAGATGTTGTTACACACATATATATATATATACATAGTCGCACTATACTGCGGGGCAGAAGTCCTTTATCTCTATCTGATCAGTCGCGGAAATCTCTCCTGCAGCCTAGCGCTGGTCACTGCAGACTATCGCTCCAATGGCAGCTGCAGGAACCAGCCGCTAGTAGAGGAGATGATCAGGAGGAATCTGCTTTATAATATGTAATAAAAATTACTTTGGAAGATTTTAATAAGATTTTATTTGT
>WNYA01000714.1:20806-32599 GCA_019512145.1 Engystomops pustulosus
AAAGCACAAACACTCAACACTGACCCAAACATCAGCAAGAAAGCATTTGAACTGAGAAGTGTCTGTGGTCCCCACCTACAGAACCTCTACTTTATTGAGTGTGTCTTGCTAATTGCCTGTGAAATTGATTATCAATCAGTGGACATTTACTTGGAGTTATATTGTGTATACATAGTGTATAATCTATGATGATGGGTGATGACATTTCTTTTTTGTTATTCTATAGGGGACATTCTTTTCAATGCCCAGTACCCAGATTTACCACCTGATTTCATTTTTGGAGAAGATGCTGAATTTTTGCCAGAACCTTCTGCTCTCCCGGTAAGTAAAACAAACACAAAAACATAACACCATCTATTCACTTACACTCACAGCTCTGCTACATCCATTTACACTCACAGCTCTGCTACATGTACAATACAAGAATGAACTACTATAATATGCCCCCTATGTACGAATTATAACTACTATAAACTGCCCCTATGTACAGGAATATAAACTCATAATACGGCCCCCGATGTACAGGAAATATAACTACTATAATATGCCCCCTATGTACCGGGATATATAACTACTATAATAGCCCCATAGTACAGGAATAATAAATACATTAATACTGCCCCCTATGTACAAGAATATAACTACTATAATACTGCTCCCCTATGTACAAGAATTATAACTACTATAATACTCCCCCATGTACAAGAATATAACTACTATAATACTGCCCCCCCTTGTACCAGAATAAACTACTATAATACTGCCCATGTACAAGAATATAAACTACTATAATACTGCCCCCTATGTACAAGAATATAACTACTATAATACGGCCCCTATGTACAAGATATAACTACATAATCCTGCTCCTAGGTACAGGAATTATAATACGATTAATACTGGGGCCCTATGTACAAGATATAAACTATTAATGACTGCCCCCATGTACAGGAATATAACTACTATAATATGCCCCATTACAGGAATATAACTACTAGAATACCGCCCCAGATTGTACAGGGGAATAGAACTACTATAATACGGCCCGCTATGTACAGGAATATAACTACCTATAATCTGCCCCCGGTGTACAGGAATATAAATTACTATTAATAATGCCCCTATGTACAAGAATATAACTACTATAATATGCCCCTATGTGTACAAGAAATAAACGATATAATCTGACCTATGTAAAGAATTACTACGTAATCCTGACTCCCTATGTACAGGAATATAACTACTATAACTACTGCCCCCCTATGTACAGGAATATAACTACGATAATACTGCCCTATGTTACAATAATATAACTACTATAATACGGCCCCTATGGACAAGAGATAACTACTATAATATGCCCCATGTAAAAGAATATAATACTATAATACTGCCCCCTTGTGAGGGAAATAACTACTATAATTAACGGCCCCTATGTTACAAGAATAAACTACTATAATACTGCCACCTATGTACAAGGAATATAACTAATATAATACTGCCCCCTATGTAACAAGAATTAACTACTATTAATACTGCCCCCTAGCTACAAGAATAACACTACTTATAATAATGCCCCTAGTACAAGAATATATAACTACTATAATACTGCCCTATGGAGAGGAATATAAATACTATAATACTTGCCCCTAGTACAAGAATATAACTACTATAATTACGCCCTATGTAGAGGAATATAATACTTATAATACTGGCCCCTAGTACAAGAATATAACACTATAATAATGCCCCTATGTACAGGAATAAAATACTATAATATTGCCCCCTAGTACAAGAATAAAACTACTATAATACTGCCCCCTATGTACAGGTCTTAACTTACATAATACGGCCCCCTATACAGGAATATAACTTACTATAATAATGACCCCCTATGTACAGGGAATATAACTACTAAATACTGCACCCTATGTACAAGGAATATAACGACTATAATACTGCCCCTATGTACAAGATATAAATACTATAATACTGCCCCCTATGTACAAGAATATAAAACTGCCGATTAATATGCACCCTATGTACAAGAATATAAACTACTATAATACGCCCTATGTACAGGAAATATAACTACTAATAATACTGCTCACATGGTACAAGAATATAACTACTATAATACTGCCCCTTATGTAGAGGAAATAACTACTCTAAACTGCCCCTATGTTACAAGAAATATAACTACTTAATACTGCCCCTATGTAGAGGAATATAACTACATCTACTGACCTATGTACGATATAACTACTAGAATACTGCCCCCTAATGGACAGGAATATTTAACTACTAATATTGCCCCATATGTACAAGAATATAATACTATAATACTGCCCCTATGGTACAGGTATTTAACTACTTAATACTGCCCCTATGTACAGGAATATAACTACTAGTAATACGCCCCCTATTACAGGAAATAACTACTCTAATACGGCACCTATGTACAAGAATATAACTACTGATAATACTGCCCTATGTACAAGAATATAATACTATTAATACTGCCCCCTATGTACAAGAATAAACTACATAATACTGCACCCTATGTACAAGAATTATATAACTACTATAATACTGACCCTATGTACAGGAATATACTACTATAATACTGCTCCTATGTACAAGAATATAACTACTAATAATACTGCCCTTATGTACAGAAGATAAACTACTCTAATACTGCCCCCCCTATGTAAAAGATATAACTACTATAATATGTTCCTATGTAAGGAATTATAACTACTAGAATACTGCCCCCTAGTGTACAGGAATATAACTACTATAATACTGATCCCTATGTACAGGAATATAATACTATAATACGCACCATAGTACAAGAATATAACTAATAATACTGCCTCTATGTACAGGATAAAAACTTATAATACGGCCCCCATATGTACAGGAATATAACTACTATAATACTGCCCCTTATGTACAGGAATATAACTACTATCATCTGCACCCTATGTACAAGAATAAAACTACGATAATACTGCCCCCTAGTACAATAATATAATACTATAATACTCCCCCTATGTACCAAGAAAGATACTACTATAATACTGCCCCTATGTACAAAGAAATAATACGTAATACTGCCTCCTAGGTGAGGAATATAACTACTATATACTGCCCTATGTACATAGAATATAACTACTATAATACTGCACTATGGTACAGAAATAAACTACTATAAGACTGCCCCCTAGGTACAAGAATATAACTACTATAATACTGCCCCTATGTACAAGAATATAACTACGAATACTGCCCTATGTACAAGAATTAACTACTATATACTGCCCCTATGTAGGAGGAATATAACACTATAATACTGCCCCCTATGTTTACCAAGAATATAACTACATAATACTGCCCTAGGTAGAGGAATATAACTACTTAATAGGCCCTATGTACAAGAATTTATAACTATAAATACTGCCCCCCCTATGTACAGGAATATAATACTATAATAGTGCCCCCTAGGTACAAGAATATAACTACTATAATACGTGCCCCCTAGTAAGTATTTAACTACTAATAATACTTGCCCCTATATTTACAGGAATATAACTACTATAAATACTGCGCCCCTTGTACAGGAATATAACTTACTATTGAAACTGACCCCTATGTACAAGAATATAACTACTATAATACGGCCCTTATGTACAAGAATATAAACTACTATAAACTGCCCTATGTACAAGAATATAACTACTATAATACTGCCCCTATGTACACGAAATAACTACTAGAATAACTGACCCTATGTAAGGAAATAGAAACTACTATAATATGCCCTATGTACAGGGAAATAACTACTATATACTGCCCTATGTAAATAATATATAACGACTAGAATACTGCCCTAGGTACAAAGAATATAACTTACTATTAATACTGCCCCCTATACAAGAATATAACTACTATAATACTGCCCCCTATGAGTAGGAATATAACTATATAATATGCCCCTATGTGCACAGAATTATAACTACTATAATACTGCCCCCTATGTACAAGATATAACTACTATAATACTGCCCCCTCGTACAGAATATAACTACTATTTAATACTGCCCCTATGTACAGGTATAACTAAGAAATGACTTGCCCCGCTGTTACAGGAATATAAACTACTATAATATGCACACTATGTACAGGAATATAACTAATATAATACTGCACCCTATGTACAAGAATATAATACTATAATATGCCCCATGCTACAAGATATAACTACTATAATACTGCCCCTATGTACAAGAATAAACTACGATAAGACGCCCCCTATGTACAAGAATATAAACTACTATAATATGCCCCCTATTGTACAGGAATATAACTACTATTAATACTTGCCCAATGTACAGAATATAATTACTAAATTACTGACCCCTATTGTCAAGAATTAATACTAAATGACTGACCCCATGTACAGGAATATAACTACTATAATACTGTCCCTTATGTACAAGAAAGATAACTACATAATATGCCCTATGTATAGAATATAACTACGATAATACTGACCCCCTATGGTAACTAGAATATAACTCTAAATATGCCCCTAGACAGGATATAAATACTATAATATGCCCACTATGTACAGGAATATAAACTACTATAATATGCCCCCTATGTACAAGAATATAACACTTAATACTGCCTTCCTATGTACAGGAAATAATTGCTATAAATACGCCCCCTATGTACAGGAATATAACTCCTATAATACTGCCTCCTATGTACAAAGAATTAACACTATTAATACTGCCCCTTATGACAGGAATATAACTACTAAATACTGCCCCCTAGTAC
Source organism: Engystomops pustulosus (assembly GCA_019512145.1). Taxonomy (NCBI): domain Eukaryota; kingdom Metazoa; phylum Chordata; class Amphibia; order Anura; family Leptodactylidae; genus Engystomops; species Engystomops pustulosus. The sequence continues at coordinate 25,652 of WNYA01000714.1, forward strand.
AGAATATAACTACTATTAATTACTGCTTCCATGTACAGAATATAAAAGACATAATACTGCCCCCAATTGTACAGGATTATACTTACTATAAGACGCCCCCTATGTACAAGAATATAACTACTAGAATACTGCCCATATGTACAGGAAATATAACAACTATAATACTGCCCCCTATGTAACAAGAATATAACTACTATAAATACTGCCCCTATGTTGGAATATAACTACTATAATACTGCCCCATATGTATTGAATATAACTACTATACACTGCCCCTATGTACAGGAATATAACTTACTAGAAATAATTGCCCCTATGTAAGGATGAACTACTATAATACTGCCCCCCTATGACAAGAATATAAACTACTATAATACTGCCTTCCTATGTACTAGGAATAGAATTGGATAATACTGCCCCATATGGTACAGGAATTACTACTATAATACTGCCTCCTATGTCACGAGAATATAAAACGACTATATACTGACCCTTATGTAAAGGAATATAACTTACTATAATACTGCCCATATGACAAGAATATAATACATAAGCTGCTTCCTAGTACAGGGATATAACTACATAATACTGCCCCCTATGGACAGGAAATATATAAACTACTATCAGACTGCTCCCTATGTACAGGATATAACTACTATAATACTGACCCTATGTACACGAATATAACACTATAATACTGCCATCTATGTACGGATATACTACTATAATACGCCCCTAGTACAGGAAGTAGAACTACTATAATACGCTCCCATGACAGGAATATAATACTATAAATACTGCTCCCTATGTACAGGAATATAACTACTATAATACGCCCCATGTACAAGAATTTATAACACATAGAATACGCCCCCTAGTCAAGGATATAACTACTATAATACTGCCCCATATTGTACAGGAGTATATACTACTATAATACTGTCCTATGTAACAGGAATATAATACTATAATTACTGCCCCCTATGTACAGGAATATAACTACTATAATACTGTCCTAGTACAGAATTATAACTACTATATACTGCCCCCTATGTACATGAATATACTACTATATTACTGCTCCCTATGTTACAGGAATATAAATACTATATAAGTCCCCCCTACGTACAGGATAGAAACTAAGATAATACTGCCCCCCTACTACAAGAATATAATACTTAATACTGCCCCTATGTACAAGAATATAACTACTATAAAATGCCCCTTATGTACAAGAATATACTACTATAATATGCCCCATGTACAGGAATCTAAAACTACTGTAATTACTGACCCCCCTATGTACAAGAATATAATAATAATACTGCTTCCTATGGACAAGACTTAACTACTATAATACTGCCCCTATGTATAGGAATTATAACTAATATAAGACCTGACCCCCTATGTACAGGAATATAAACTTACTATAATACTGCCCCCTATGTATAGGAATAAACTACTATAATACTGTCCCCTGTAAAGAAGATAATACTATAATCTGCCCCCCTATGTACAAGAATATAAACTACTATACTACTGCCCCCTATGACAGGAATAAATACTATAATACGCACCCAGGTACAGGGGATATAACTACTCTAATACTGCTCCCTATGACAGGAATATAATATTATACTGCACCCCTATGTACAGGGATAATAACTACTATTAATACTGCCCCCTATGTACAGGAATATTCCTATATAATACTGCCCCCGAGTAAGGGAATATAAACTACTATAATACTGCCCCCTAGGTTAGCGAATATAACTACTATAATACTGCCACCATAGGTATGGAATATAACTACTATAATATGCCCCCAGTATAGAATATAACTACTATAATACTGCCCCCTATGTATAGGAATCTAACTACTATAATACTGCCCCCTATGTATAGAATATAAAAAACTACATAATAATGCCCCTATGTACAAGAATATAACTACTATAATACTGCCCCCTATGTATAGAATATAACTACTATAATAATGCACCCCTATGTATAGGAAATTATAACTACTATAATTATGCCCCCTATGTCGAGGAATATAACTACTATACATGTCCCCTATGGACAAGAATATAATACTATAATACTGCCTCTCTATGTACAAGAATATAACTACTATAATACTGCCCCCTATGTACAGGAAAATATAACTAAAAACTTTTTATAATTACTGCCCTATGTACAGCAATATAAATACTAGGAAGACTGCCCCCATGTACAGGAAATATAACTACTATATACTTGCCCCCTATGTACCGGAATATAACTACTATAATACTGCCCACTATGTAAAGGAATAGAACTACATAATACTGCCCTATGTACAGGAAATATAACTACATATACAGCTCCCATGTACAAGAATATAATACATATAAAATGCCCCCCTATGACAGGAATATAACTTACTATAATATGCCCATTGTAAGGAATAAACTACTATCATACTGCCCACTATGTTACCAGGAATAATACTATAAGTAGACCCCGATGTACAGGAATATAACTACTATAATACCATGCTTCCCATGTACAAGAATATAACTACTATAATACTGCCCCCTATGGACAGGAATATAACTACTATAAACTGCACCCTATGTACAAGAACTAACTACTATAAACTGCCCCCTATGTACAGGATTAGCTAACTACTATAATACTGACCCCCTATTTCAGAATATAACTACTATAATACTGCCCCCTATGTTTATACAAGAATATAAATATATATACTTGCCCCCTAGTAACAGGAAATATAACTACTATTATACGCCCCTATGTACAGGATAAACTACTATAATACTGCCCCCTATGTAAAGAATATAACTACTATAAACTGCCCCTATGTACAGGAATATTATAACTACTATATATACGGCCACCCTACGTACAGGATATAACTACTATAATACTGCCCCTAGTACAAGAATATAACTACTATAAACAGCCCCTATGCATACAAGAATATAAATACTATAATACGCCCCCTCTGTACAGGGAAATAACTACTATAATTACTGCCCCCTATGTACAAGGAAAATATATATATATATTTTATGTGCTTGGTGTGTTATCTGTGATTGCAGAGTCTGGCTGAGTGGGACCCTCGGAGTCGGAGGGCTACTTCAGGTGGTGAAGGAGCGGTGCAGCAGATCACCAGTACCAGTGATGCAGCCGCGTGAGTGAGAGCTCCGCATCTGTTGAGTATTCCAGACGTTTGATGGAGGAGCCTCTAGTACGGGGAGAACATGGAGATCTTACGCCGGGAAAGAAAGAACAATTGGGATAGATGTAGTCCTGTGGAGGCGGCAGGGGGATGCATACATGTAATCACTTGAATGTGGACTGCCAAAATGCAGCGATTGGCCTCGTTTTGGTCAACATGCAAAGTTGTATTCTGATGTCTAACTCCAAGAAGTACGGGGGGGCCATGTCGCGCCCAATAGACGTGTCCCACTTGGTCTTCCTTAAAATGCGGCACTTTAGGGTCTAACCAAATCTCAGCAGTGGAGCGATTTCAGTGTCTTTCACTCCGGAGGACTAAGTGTATGTAATACCTGTTTTCCCATGCGGGGGAGGGCAGAAGATACAAGATGTGTTTCTGCTGTTAATAGTCGTTCAGGTGAAGATGAAGGAAAATGGTGTTGTGTAAGTGATCTGCGCACCTCCGAGCCACCGTTCTCCTGTGGAGGCCTCTGCCGGATGGTGTCGCAGTGGCACTAGTGTTCCTACGGGTCCTAGGAGGAGGAAGTGGTGGGGGACAGCTACACCCCTCTCCTATATTCCACTTCGAAGGGGTTTTTTCCCTTAAGCATTGCAGATCCTTATGATTGCCTAATTTAATAATTGTGTACAGTTCTGATCGTCCTGGACGTGCTGCAGTGATTGATGGGACGCGCTCACAAGTGATTTCATCGTCCTCAGAGTCCTGGACTGGAGTGATGAGGGGGAAAGCTGTCTGCTTTATGTATGTCCTGAGTGCTTCTGCCGTTTATGGGGCTTCCCAGGCTGATGAAACCCATAAGCCTTTAACATTTCACCACCAAGGCTCACTCTTGTCATATTTGACTTTATAGACCATCCTTTAATTAAAGTCATTTGATTTGGAAACAATGGAGTCTCCTCCATGGAAGGATCTAAAGCAGAGGAGTGATTTTAAGGGAGCACATAAATCTTTATTTGGATCTGTGCTATATTGGCATTTTTTGTGACTCTTCCAGGGTCTTACTTCTTCTTAAAGGGTTGGCCCATGAAAGAAAATTCTCAAATTTCAATCCCCTGAAATCGTTAACACAATAAAGAACTTTTTCACATTTTAATTCACAAATGTTACTCTTTGGGGACTCTCTGAGCCAGACACTTCATGATCCTTCTGTGCTTGAGATGCTGTGTTGTGACAATGTGCTAGATTATCCGGGTACAGGGTTTATTGCACTTCCATTACCTTATGAAACATCATTAGTAATCTGAGCATAGAAAGAGAGAGAGACAGATCAGAGATGATGAGATCCATGAGATGCATATTACACACAACGACACACGTCATTTTGCTACATAATGCTATCCACAACAGACCAGATCTGCTTGTACCGCCCCAGCAGATTTAAAACAAAAGACAGTATCTGTCCTGTGGGCGTAGTTCTCCTCATGACTGCTGCCGGCAGGAAGTCACGTATATGTGTCAGGGTGAGCTCCGCCCTAGCGCCAGGGGTGGGCTAGAGGCAGAGAGAGAGCGAGAGAAAAACTAAGCTCCTTTCATAATCACACAGAAAATACAGAACAGAAACAGAAATTACAGGGTCGTGAGGTAGGGGAAACTGAAATTGTTGTACCTCAGGACCGATAAAGACAGGGGGACTTATATCTGTGAAATGCTGGATTTTGATATAACCCCTAATTAGAGAATTTGTTATTGGTTATCAAGAGTACATATAAGGGGCAAATGTCTTCGTGGGTGGAAAACCCCTTTAAGATGTAGCAGTGTGGCTGTTGTTGCAGAGTTCCCATGTATCTTTCCAGCACAAAAGTTCCGAAATGCTGACCAAAACTAACAAAAAATAAAAAAAAAACACAAAAAACAAAAAAAAAAACATGCGCATCACCAATGGGACGCTTAGTAGAAAGAACAAGCACTGCTTAAGTATAAGACTTCAACAAACGGTTTGCCAAAAGAAATCAAATACTAGGTGTGCCCCAAAGTCCTCTCTGGAGGACTCGGTGCATGTAACCCCTCGTTCAGCCTATGGGAGGCTGTAGTAATCTCAAGCACTTTTATACTAGGGCTGTAGTTTTATGTTGTTTTTATTCTTCATCTTGTTTTTGCCTCTCACACATGGTTTCCCCCCTCCCTGATTATTTTGGGTGACCCCCCTGTATATCTGACCCCTCCTCACCTTGTTTGCTTGTTGTCTTTCAGACCGGGGAGTTCTCGGCTCGCTTTCTCCTCAAGCTTCCTGTGGACTTCAGTAACATCCCCATCTACCTGCTGAAGGTAACCGCCACATACTGCTCATCACGTCATGTTTATTAGGCATTTTAGACAATTTTATGCTTTGTTTGACAAGTGGGTGTGGTTTCGGGTGAATGGGCGTGGTTTAAGAGTAAAGCATTTTTAATTTTCATTGTTACTATGTTTTTTAAGTATGTTCTTATAAAGAACTTCTGGCCTATTTGTCCTTGCTGCTCCCTCCTGCTCTCTCTCTCTCTCTGTCCTGGACAACCCCTTTAAGAAAGGGTATATCCCTTTAAACACCGTATGGTGGTCATGTTTAGTAACTTTCCTGAGCGTTCTGTATTTTATAGTGAATAAGGGGTTAATGGGCCATGACATCACTCTCGGTACTAGGTCTGGTGCTGCGCCTTAGTGGTGGAGGAGGGTAGTGCATCCCGTGTAGGAGTGAAGTCCCTGGGATTTCCCATCAGTACCGGTTCTGGCAGTGCAGACATTTTGGCCCAGATCCTGGAGATCACTCATTGGAAAGTGCTGCACATGGTTCCTCCCAGTCTCTGTTTGGGACACTCTTTGGTTTGGGGAATTTTGCCCAATTTCTTTTGTCTAGACATGAGCTGGAGGCCAATGAGTTCCTCCTGTTGCTCCGTCTCTCCCGATGACTGCCAGATCGTCTCTCCTCTGTTTCCTGTCTTCTTTCCTGGTACCAAACATCGGAGGAGACCTGGCACAGAACCGGGGGGTGGGGAATGTGGGACACGGCCTATCACACATGAGGGACTAAGCTACCAAGGTCCAGACACTTACAGGAAAGTACATTCTCAGTGATGGCACCGCTGCTCTCTAGTGATGGATAGGCTGTATTCTCAGTGATGGCACCGCTGCTCTCTAGTGAGGGATAGGCTGTATTCTCAGTGATGGCACCGCTGCTCTCTAGTGATGGATAGGCTGTATTCTCAGTGATGGCACCGCTGCTCTCTAGTGATGGATAGGCTGTATTCTCAGTGATGGCACCGCTGCTCTCTAGTGATGGATAGGCTGTATTCTCAGTGATGGCACCGCTGCTCTCTAGTGATGGATAGGCTGTATTCTCAGTGATGGCACCGCTGCTCCCTAGTGATGGATAGGCTGTATTCTCAGTGATGGCACCGCTGCTCCCTAGTGATGGATAGGCTGTATTCTCAGTGATGGCGCTGATGGATCATTACGCTGCGGTTCTGTAGTGAGGTCTGTGTTGGGTCTTTGTGCTGGAGTTGTATTTCCTGGAGTGATGAGAATCCTTTGTGTTACTGAGATGAAAGAGCGATGATACACGGAGAGAAGATGTAACCCTGGGGCAGCGCAGGCATCTCATAGTCCAGGCCCCGGGGATCACCTTTAGCAGTAACTTGTGGTTCTGGTTCTGGAGGTTCCGCCAGCTCCTCGGGTGCTTGAGGTCAGAGCAGTGGTTTTTGCTTTGCTCTTGTAAGGTCATGACC
>WNYA01000714.1:32705-81151 GCA_019512145.1 Engystomops pustulosus
CACTGCTGATGATGAAAGGTGTCAGGACACACAGGACATGGCAGCTCGCTGTGTATGGGGGGTGTAGTCACAGAGGGGTCAGAGCGCCCATGCAGACCCCTGACCTCCGCTGGCTATGATAGAAAGGTGTCAGGACACACAGGACATGGCAGCTCGCTGTGTATGGGGGGTGTAGTCACAGAGGGGTCAGAGCCCCCATGCTGACCCCTGACCACTGCTGGCTATATGCATTTTAGCAAAGGTTTATTTATCAGGGCACAACAGGACTATGGCAGATCCGTGTATGGGGGGTGGATTGTAGGCACAGAGAGGTCAGGAGCGCCCATCCTAGACCCCGGACCACTGCTAGGCTCTGATTAGAAAGGATGTAAGACACAAGGACATGGCGAGCTCGTCGTGTGTATGGGGGTTGTGATCACGAGGTAAGGCACCTGCTGACCCTGACCACTGCTGGCTGATCATAGAAAGTGTCAGGACAAACAGGACCCCCCCCAAAAATGGCAGGCTCGATGTGTGGTGTGGGGTAGGTGTAGTTCACAGAGGGCGTCAGAGCCCAGCTGCACCCTGGCCACTGTGGCTATGATAGAAAGGTCGTCAGGACACAAGACTGGCAGATCGTGTGATAATGGGGGGGGGGTGTAGTCAGGGGGAGTCACAAGACCGCTGATCTAGCCCATGTGGACCCGAGATATTATGCTGCTGATAGAAAGGTGTCAGGACCCACAGGACTAGGCAAGCTCGCGTGTGTATGGGGGGAGTTGAGTCACAGAGCGGGGATGTCAGAGAGCCCATGCATGACCCGACCACTTCTGGCTATATGATAGAAAGGGTTGTCAGGACACAGGACATGGCAGTCGCTTGTGTAGTGGGGTTGTCAGTCAGCTAGAGCGCAGAGCCACCCACCTTGCTGACCCTGAACCACTGCGGCTATGATAGAAAGTGTCTGTCAGGACACAGGGACATAGGCCAGCTCAACTGTGTTGCAGCTGTGTGTAGGTTTGTTGTAGTCACAGCAGGAGGTCAAGAGCGCCCATGCTCGACCCACTGACCACTGCTGGTATGATGAAAGTGTCATAAGACACACCGGACATGGCAAGCGCGAGGTGTATGCGGGGGTGTAGGTCACAGAGACCGGTCGGCGACGCATGTGACCCCTCTATCCACTGCTTGGCTTGATAGAAGGTGTCAGGACACACAGGACATGGCAAGTCGCTGGTAGGGGTTTGTTGTTAGGTTGTAGTGGGTTTGTGATGTAGTCACAGAGGGGTCGAAGCAACCAGTGCACCTCCTGACAATGAACTGGCTAGATAGAAAGTGTTCAGGACACACAGGAGCATGGCAAGCTCGCTAGTGTATCGGGAGGGGGGTGTACGTCACAGAGGGTCAGACGCGCCCATGACTGACCCATGCACCACTGCTGGGGGCTATGATAGGAAAACGGTTGTCAGGAGACCATACATGGAATGCTCAAGCTCGCTGTATGGTGATGTGTCCACAGGGGGTACAGAGCACCAGTGCCCACTGACCACATGACTGGCTATGATAGAAAGGTGTCAGGACACACAGGACATGGCAGCTTCGCTGTGTACTGTGCAGTCACAGAGGGTCAGAGTGCCCCAGGCCGCACCACTTGCTGATAGCAGAACAGACATGCACGTGTAGGGGCGCACAGTAGTGCCTGCGCCCTGATTGGCTAATAGAAAGGTTGTCAGGAACACAGGCATGGCAGCTCGCGTGGTATGGGGGGTGTGGTGTAGGTCACAGAGGAGGTCGAGCGCGCCCAATGCGACCCCAGGACCACTGCCTGCTATGATAGAAAGGTTGTCAGGCCACACAGGACATGGCAGCTCGCTGTGTATGCGGGGTTGTATGTATTACACGAGGGGTCGAGCAGCCCATGCTGAACCACGACACATGCTGGCTATATGAAGTCTGTCAGGACGCACGAGACATGGAGCCGCTCACGCTGTTTATGGGACGGGTGTCTGGGTGTGAGTCGCAAGAGAGGGATCAGAGCGCCCAATGCTGACCCTCCTGAAACCACTGCTGGCTATGAAGAAAGTGTCAGGACATAAAGACATGGCAGCCTCGCTTGTGACTATGGGGGGTGTACATGGGGGGAGCAACAGTAGGGTGCAGAGCGCCAAATGAGGAACCCACTGACCACTGATGGGATGTGTAGTACCGAAAGGTGGTGGCGTTCAGGACACAAAGGACAAATGCGCAGCTCTGCTGCGGGTGGGTGGTAGTAGGCCCAGAGGGGTCAGAGCACCATGCTGGACCCCTGACCACTGTAGGGCTATTGATAGAAAGGTTGTCAGGAACACAGGACATGGCAGTCAGCTGTTGTAATGGGGGGGCTAGTCACAGAGGGTCAGAGAGAAAGCCCATGCTGACACCCTGACATGCTGTGGCTATATCAGAAAGGGTCAGGACACACAGCATGAGCAGCTCGCATTGTGTATGGGAGGGTCGGTAGCACAGAGGAGTCAGAGAAGCGCCCATGCTGACCCTGACCACTGCTGGGATGATAGAAGTTGAAGTGTCAGGAACACAGGACATGCAGCCGCTGGTAGGGTGCTTCATTGTACTAGGGGTCAGTAGGCCATGACGACCTTGCCACTGATGTTGCTGGGTGTAGGCAGATGAGGCTTCGCTAGTGTATGGGTGTGCCAGTACAGGGGTGGTCAGAGTGCCCATGCTGACCCTGACCATTGCTGGCTATGAGTGAGCAGCAGAGCAGGATTGGACAATGTAGCGGAGCAGCACACTAAGCCAGAGATCATGGCACGCTCGCGTATGTGTATGCGGGTTGTAGTCACAGATGGTCAGAGCACCATTGCTGACCCCTACTGACCGACGATGGCTAGATATGAATCAAACGTAACGGTGACAGGACACAGGGGAATAGGCAGCTCGCTGTGTATGGGGGTTTTGGTAGTCACAGGGGTCAGAGAGCCCATGTGACCCCCGACACATGCATGGGCTACTGATGAAGGGTCAGGACAACAGGACATGGCAGCTCGCTGTGTTGGGGGGTGTTGTAGTCACAGAAGGTCGTGCAACCCATGGTGACCCCTGACCACTGCCTTGGCTTATGATAGAACGGTGTCAGGACACACAGGACATGGCAGCTCGCTGTGTATGGGGGTTTGTAGTCCCCACAGAGGAGGAACAGCAGAGCACCATGTGACCTCCGACCACTGCTAGGCTATGATAGAAAGGCGTAAGGAACACAGGACATGGCAGATCGCTTGTGGATGCGGGGTGAGGTTAGTCACAAGAGGGAGTCAGAGAAGACCAGCTGACCCCTGCACCACGCTGGATATGATAAGATAGAAAGGTTTGTCAGGACACACAGGACATGACAGCTCGCTTTGTGTAAGAGGGCGTATGGACACAGAGGGGTCAGAGCGCCCATGCTGACCCCTGACCAAGCTGGCTATGATAGAAAGGTGTCAGGACACACAGGACATGGCAGCTCGCTGTGTATGGGGGGTGTAGTCACAGAGGGGTCAGAGCCCCCATGCTGACCCCTGACCACTGCTGGCTATGATAGAAAGGTGTCAGGACACACAGGACATGGCAGCTCGCTGTGTATGGGGGTGGATGTAGTCACAGAGGGGTCAGAGCGCCCATGCTGACCCCTGGCCACTGCTGATGATGAAAGGTGTCAGGACACACAGGACATGGCAGCTCGCTGTGTATGGGGGGTGTAGTCACAGAGGGGTCAGAGCGCCCATGCAGACCCCTGACCTCCGCTGGCTATGATAGAAAGGTGTCAGGACACACAGGACATGGCAGCTCGCTGTGTATGGGGGGTGTAGTCACAGAGGGGTCAGAGCCCCCATGCTGACCCCTGACCACTGCTGGTATGCATTTTAGCAAAGGTTTATTTATCAGGGCACAACAGGACTATGGCAGATCCGTGTATGGGGGGTGGATTGTAGGCACAGAGAGGTCAGGAGCGCCCATCCTAGACCCCGGACCACTGCTAGGTATGATTAGAAAGGTGTAAGGACACAAGGACATGGCAGATGCTCGCGTGTGTAATAGGGGTGTAGATCACAGGAGGTAAGAGCACCCATGACTGAACCCCGGACCACTGCTGGCTGCATCCAATAGAAAGTGGATCAGGACAAACAGGACCCCCCCCCCAAAAATGGACCAGCTCGTATTGTTATGGGGGTTGTGTGTCACAGAGGTCAAGGCACCTGCTACCTGACCACTGTGGCTATGATAGAAAGGTCGTCAGGACACAAGACCATGGCAGGCTCGATGTGATGGGGGTGGGGGGGGTGTTAGTAGGGTGTAGTTCACAGAGGGGTCAGAGCGCCCACTGCTGGACCCCTGCTGGCTAGATAGAAAGGTGTCAGGCACACAGGAAGGCAAGTCGCTTTGTATGGGGGTTGCAGTCAAGAGGGTGTCAGACGAGCCCTGCTGATCCCCTTGGACCCTGCTGGACTATACTGATAGAAAGGGCTTGTCAGGCCACAGGACATGGCAGCTCGCTGTGTATGGTGGGGTGTAGTCACTAGAGGCGGGTCACGGAGCCCACCTGATGACCCGTGACCACTGACGGTATGATAGAAAGGGTGTCAGGACAACGGAATGGCAGCGAACTGTGATAGGTGGTTGAAGTCAGTGTTCTAGTCAAAGCAGAGGTCAGAGCCCCATGCTGACCCTGAACCACTGCTGGCTATGATGAAAGGTCGATAGGACACACAGGACATGGCAGCCGCTGGTGTAGGGGGGTTGTAGGTCACAGAGAGGTGGTCAGGCACAGCATGCTGACCCATCTGACCACTGCTTGGCTTGATAGAAAGATGTCAGGAACACTACCGGAATGCCGAGCCTCTGTGGGGGTTGTGTTAGGTGTGTATGCTTGCGGTTGTGTTGTAGTCACAGAGGGTCAGAGCCGCCAGTGACCCCTACCACTGACTGGCTATGATAGAAAGGTGTCAGGACACACAGGACATGGACCAGCTCGCTTGTGTATGGAGGGGGGTGTGTCACAGAGGGGTCAGCACCATGTGACCCATCCTGACACATGCTGTGGCTAGATAGAGAAAGTGTTCAGAGACCACAGGAAGGCAATGGCAGTCGCTAGTGAGGGGGGTTGATCACAGGCCGGGACGTCAGAGCCCATGCTGACCCCTGCACCAATGCGGCTATGATAGAAAACGGTGTCAGGACACACATGACCATGGAAGCTAGCTGTGTGTCTGAGTCACAGAGAGGTCAGAGCCCCCAGTGCGCCCAGCACATGACCACTGCTGGCTATATAGAAAGGTGTCAGGACCACGACAGGCATGGCGCAGCTCGCTGTGTATGGAGGGGTAGCATGTAGACAGAGGGGTCAGACGGCCAGCTGACACCATGAACACTGCCTGGCTAATGATCAGAAAGGTTGTCAGGCCACAAGGACATGGCCAGCTCGTGTGTATGGGGTGTGAGTTACAGGGGGTCGAGTAGCACCATGCTGACACCAGACACTGTGGCTATGATAGAAGGTGGTTTTGTCAGGAACACAGGACTGGCAGCTCGACGTAGTATCGGGCTGGTCGTAGTGCAAGAGAGGGTCGAGCAGCCCCATGCTGACCCCTCGACCATGTCGCTATGAATGAAAGGTGTCAGGACACAAAGACATGGCAGCTCGCTGGATATGGGGGGTGTCCATGGGGGAGAAACAGAGGGAGCAGAGCGAATGTGACCGACACTGACACATGCTGGGATGATAGGAAAGCGTGGTTGTTCGTTCAGGAGCACGAGACAGGAAAGCCAGCTCGGTTGGGGCTTGGGTTGAGTGCCAGAGGGGTCAGACGCACCATGATGGACCCCTGGACACTGCGGCTATTGATAGACAGTTGTCAGGACAACACAGGACATGGCAGCTAGCTGTTGTATGGGGGGTGGTTGTAGTCACAGAGGGGGTCAAAGAGAAAGCCCCTAGCTACCCCCTGACCACGTGGCCTATGTGGCTAGTATACGAAAGGGTGCAGGAACACAGGACATGGCAGCTCGTTGTGCTTATGGGCGGGTGGTTAGTCCGAGGTCAGCAGCGCCCATGCTGACCCTGACCATGCTGGCTGTGAGAAGTTAGAAGGTGTCAGGAAACAGGACATGGCACCAGTCGCTTTTGTTAGGGTTGTAGTCATTTTTTGGGTGGTTTGGAGTACAGGGGTCAGAGCGCCACATGCTGACACCATGACATCGCTGGCTATGGATAAGAGGCAGAGCAGGAGACGCAATGTCAGGAGCACACGTAGACCATGAAGACAGCTCGCTAGCGTACATGGGTGAGGTCGGGTGAGCACAGATGGGGTCAGAGAAGCGCACCATGCTGACCCTGACAACAGACTGGCTGAGATATGATCACTCATGAGACGGTTTGTACAGGACACACAGGAATAGGCAGCTCGCTGGTGTATGGGAGTGGGTTCATTGTATCAGATGGGTCCAGAGCGCCCATGCTGACCCCGACACATGATGGTTGCTCTGGAAGGAGTCAGGACAAAAGGACATGGCAGCGCTCGCTGTGTATGGGGGGTGTCTGTAGTCACAGGAAGGGGTCAGAGGTCCATGTGCACCCCTGACCCATGACCTTGGCTATGATAGAACTGGTGTCAGGACACACAGGGATCATGGAGCTCGCTGTGTATGGGGGTTTTTGTAGTCTACAGAGGTGCAAGAGCACCCATGTGACCCCTCTCGACCACTGTGGCTATGATAGAAAATGGCGTAGGACACAGGGGACATGGCACGATCGCTGTGTGGATGGGGGTTGGTTAGTCACCGAGGGGTCAGAGAAGCCCAGCTGACCCCTGCACCACGCTGGTATAGATGAAAGGTGTCAGGACAACAGGGACATGGCAGCCGCTTTTGTAGGGGGTTGGAAGTCACAGAGAGGGGTCAGAGCGTCCATGGATGACCCCTGACCACTGCTGGCTATGATAGAAAGGGTGCAGGACACAGAAATGGCAGCATCGCTGTGTATGGGGTGTAGTCCCACCCCACAGAGGGGGTAACAGCAGCCCATGCTGACCCGACCCACTTGCTGGCTATGATAGGAAGGTGCAGGACACACAGGAACATGGCAGCTCGATGGTATTTGACGCAGAGGGCAAGCCCTGCTGACCGACCTTGCATGATAGAAGTGAGGACTAAACAGCGACATGCAGCGCGTGTTAGGGAGATACGTAAGCTACAGAGGGCGTCAGAGCCACATGCATGCACACCCTGACCACTGTGGCTATGATTAGCAGCTTGTCACTGGACACACAGGTGAACATGGCAGCTCGATGGTATGGGGGGGTGTATTGGTAGTCTTTTTTACAGAGGGGTCAGAGCCCCATGCGACCCCTGAACCTGATGGCCTATGATAGAAAGGGTATCAGGAACAAGGCCATGGCGATCGCCTGTGTATGGGGTGGGGCGTCACAGAGGGGTCAGAGGCCATGCTGAACCCTGAAAACCATGCGGATGATAGAAGGGTGTCAGACACACTAGGAATAGGCTCCGCTGTGTTGGGGGGGGTTGTAGTCACAGAAGTGGGCTCAGAGCGACCATGCTGACACTGACCCACTGCCTGGTTAGATAAGGAAGGTGTCAGGCACACAGGACATGGCAGCTCGCTGTGTATGGGGGGTTTAGTCACAGAGGGGTCAGAGCGCCCATGCTGACCCCTGACCACTGCTGGCTATGATAGAAAGGTGTCAGGACACACAGGACATGGCAGCTCGCTGTGTATGGGGGGTGTAGTCACAGAAGTATAGACAGCAGTATGAGATGTCACATCTCATAGGATTACACTGGAGGACCAGGCACACATGGCACACAGATAGTATAGACCAGGCAGGTGATGTCACATCTCATAGGATACATGGAGACTCTGCACAACAGCACACACAGCTAGTATATACAGGCAGTGTGATTGTAATTCATAGGATACACTGGAGACTCTGCACACAGCAATTTAATAGCTGTACTAATCTGTAATAATCACTTACCAGTCTGGTTTCCTGGGAGCGAGATTTGTCAAATCCTACATAATTACAGAAATAAAATAAGAGTCAGAAGAGAAGGACGTCCACACCCAATAACACATCACACACCAGAGAATACACTGTACAGAGATGTCACTCCTGCCCCCGGAGGTCACATAGTATTCAAGGCTTTCCTCACATTAGAGGGGAGAAGATCCTGATGTGTGACCCCCGAGCTCCACACCAACCGGGAGAACTAGGGGTCCACCATCTACAGTCCTGGCCATAAGTCCTGAGAGTGACCCAAATCTCCTCCTGTCACATGATGTGTCCCTCTGGTCTGTCAGATGTTTATCACATACAGAGATACAAGTGCAATCATATTATGGGGAGCGAAGCTTTTATGTCAGTGGGAGGAGTTACTGCACCAGTCAGTATGTGAGGAACCTATCCTCTCTTCAGGACATCTGAATTCTCCCCGGCAGCTCTCACTCACCTCCTGCACCAGATCCGACTGATGCCGTCCATTCCTGCACATCACGCTGCATTCTGTCAACAATGTGTTGGTTCTGTTTGTCCTCCATCTCCTGATTGATTGACCAAAAGTTCTCAATGGGATAGATCCGGGGAGTTTCCGGGTCATGGACCCCAGGAATCTATGGCGTTCTGTTCCCGTGGCCATGGACCCAGAAGTCTCTGGTTCTGTTCCCGGGCCATGGGACCCAGAATCTCTGTGTCTGTTCCAGGGCCATCGGACCCAGAATCTCTGTGGTTTGTACGGGGGGGGGGGGGGGGGGACATGGACCCAGAATCTCTGTGTCTGTTCCCGGGCATGGACCCCAGAATCCAGTGTTCTGTTTCCCGGGCATGGACCAAGAATCTTCTGTGTTATGTTCCCGGGCCAGGACCCAGGAAATCTCGGTTCTGTTCCCGGAGCATGGACCCGAATCTACTGTGTTTCTGTTCCGGAGCCATGGACCCAGAATCTCTGTGTTCTGTTACCAGGCCATTGGACCAGAATCTCTGTGTCTGTTACCCGCGGCCATGGACCCAGAATCTCTGTGTTAGTGTTCCGGGCAGGACCAGAATCTCTGTGTTCTGTTCCCGGAGCCATGGACCCAGAAATATCGTGTTCTGTTCCCGCAGGCCATGGACCCAGAATCTCTTGTGTTCTGTTCCCTGCACCATTTAGTTTCTCCCCTTTATGGCCGGGCTGCATCCATGCTGGAGAGGCTCGGCTCTCATCACCATCTGATCCGGGGAGAGGGGTCGGGAGAAGCGGCTCCGGGAGGGTCGCGGAAGAAGCGGCTCCTGGAGGGTGGGAGAAGCGGCTCCTGGAGGGTCGGTGAGAGATCGGGGAGAAGCGGCTCCTGGAGGAAAATTCTGCTCCATTCTTTAATCAAGGAGGGGTTTTTAGGCATTCCTGGGCTGAGAAAAGCCGCCCCGCAACCTGTGGTACTGGAGACATCACTGAAAACAGGTACTGCTCCTATTATACTGCCCAGTGGTGATTGTTACTACAACATGACACATGGTCCCCAGCCCTGTCCCCATCAGCCCCCGCACGGTGTTACTGGAGACATCACTGACACCATGTTACCGGCACTATTATTACTGCCAAGTGGTGATGTTACTACACAGACCATTGTCCCAGCCCGGGCCCATAAGCCCCCGGAACTGTGTACTGGAGACATCACTGACACATGTACCTGTCCTATTATATACCAGTGGTGATTGGTATTACACAGGACACATGGTCCCCAGCCCTGTCCCCATCAGCCCCGGCACCTGTGTTACTGGAGACATCACTGACAACCAAGTTACCTGCTCATAGTATATGCCCAGTGGTGATGTACTTACACATGACCAACATTGTCCCCAGCCCTGTCCCCATCAGCCCCGCAAAAAAAAAAAAAACCTGTTTTACTGGAGACATCACTGACACCATGGTAACGCTCCTATTATACTACCCAGTGGTGATTGTTACTGACACATATGACACATTGTCCCCAGCCCGTCCCCATCAGCCCATGGACACCTGGTTACTGGGACATTCACTGTACACCATGTTACCTGCCTCCTATATACTGCCCAGTGGTGATTGTTACTTACACATGACACATTGTCCCAGCCCTGTCCCATCAGCCCCCGCACCTGTGTTAACTGGAGACATCACTGACACCATGTTACCTGCCTATTATCACTGCCCATGGTGATTGTTACTTACAAATGACACATTGTCCCCAGCCTAGTCCATCAGCCCCCGCACCGGTGTTACTGGAGGACATCACTGACAACCATGTTACATGATCCTATTATATGACAGGGTGATGGTACTGACAATGACACATTGTCCCCAGCCCTGTCCTCATCAGCCCCCGCACCTGTGTTGTTACTGGAGGGGGAACAGCACTGACACCATTGTTACCTGCTCCTATTATACTGCCCAGTGGTGGATGTTACTTACCACATGAACACATGTCCCCAGCCCTGTCCCCATCCGCCCCCGCACCGGTGGTATGGAGACCATCACTGACACCCCCCAAATGTTACCTGCTCATATTTTGTTACTGCCAGTGGTGATGTTACTTACAGACACATTGTCCCAGCCTGTCCCCATCAGCCACCGGCACCTGTGTTACTGGAGACATCAGACACATGTTACCTGTCCTATTATACTGCCTCAGTGGTGTGATTGTACTTACCACATGACACATTTCCCGAAGCACTGTCCCCATCAGACCCCGGCACCTGTGTTACTGGAGACATCACCTGGACACCATGTTACCTGTCTATTATACTGCCAGTGGTGAGTGTTCACTTACACATGACACATTGTCCCCAGCCCTGTCCCATCAGCCCCGCAACGGTGTTTACTGGAGGACATCACATGACACCATGTTACCTGCTCCATTTATAATGCCCAGTGGTGATTGTTACTTACACATGACACATTGTCCCCAGCCCTGTCCTCATCAGCCCCCCGCACCTGTGTTACTGGGAGACATCACTGACACCATTGTTACCTGCTTCCTATTATACTGCCAGTGGGGATGGTACTGACACCCATGACAACATTGCCCCAGCCGTCCCCATCAGCCCCCGAACCTGTGTTACTGAGAGACATCACTGACACCATGTTACCTGCTCCTATTATACTGCCAGTGGTGATTGTTACTTACAATGACACATTTGTCCCCCAGCCTGTCCCCATCAGCCCGCACTGTGTTACTGGAGACATCACTGAACACCATGTACCTGCTCCTATATACTGCCCAGTGGTGAATGTACTACACATGACACAGTGTCCCCCAGACCTGTCCCATCAGCCCCCGCACCGGGGTTACTGGGGACATCACTGCACCATGTTACCTGACTCCTATTACTGCCCCAGTGGTGATGTTACTTACACAGGACACATTGTCCCGCCCTTTCCTATCAGCCCCCGCACTGTGTTCTGGAGAACATAAGGACACATGTTACCGGCCTCCTATTATACGGCCCGTGGTGATTGTTACTGCACAGAACATTGTCCCCAGCCCTGTCCCATCAGCGCCCGCACCTGTGTTACTGGAGACATCACTGACACCAGTACCTGCTCCTATTATATGCCCAGGTGATGTTACCTTACACAGACACATTGTCCACAGCCCTGTCCCCATCAGCCCCGCACCGGTGTTACGGGAGGAATCACTGACACATGTTACAGGAATCCTATTATACTGCAAAGTGGTGATTGTTACTTACACCTGACACATTGTCCCCAGCCTGTCCTCACCAGCCCCCGCACCTGTGTTAACCTGGAGACATCATGACACCATGGCCGCTGCTCCGCCTAAGGCGCCGCAATGAGGGTGAAATGTGTTTGGGGGAAAAAGTTCATTTTCTAGCAAATACTGACTTTGTAAGGAATTGCTGATAAGCTGTCGCTCTTATTAACAATTCTGGAGAATATGCAAATTACCATTATAACACCTGATGGGACCGGAGACTTTGTAACAATTTACCATTTGTATCATTCTCAAAACTTTTGCATGGAATAATACAAGGTGTTCCCTTAACCTCCTGGAGGCCACTCTGTCTCCCATACACATTCCAGATATGCCCCACAGAGTAGTCCAGGTGCTCCGATTACTTGCGTTGCCCTCCAGGTATGCCCCAGACAGTAGTACCGTGCTCCCTTCTAAGCTGTGCTGCCTCTCTGAACTCACACGTCTTCAAGGATAGGCTCCGGTTAGCGCTTCCAGGCTTGTCCTTCACTTTCTCTTCCAGTAGGGGGGGAGAAGCAATCAGACAGAGGGAGAAGATTAGAGAAAGGAAAAGATCGACGACCACATACCGCGCTGGTGTCCGCAAGAGCATGCACTCACATGACTCTGGTTTGGCCGTTGCGATCTTACGCTCCTTCAGGCTCTCATCCTGGGGGGGGTAATTCCTCAGCTTAAAAAAAAAAAAATTTGGCTCCCGCACGACATAAAACATGTAGGAATATGCTGCTCTCATTATGGCGGAACATTAACAACAGCTGGAGGGGACACTGGATGCTAGTAACAATGGGTGCATTAACTGGATAAAGACTAAAAGGGCAAGCTGTGGACATGGAGCAGAAAGCGAGGAGGGGGCGACTGCGGCGAATGAGCCTCTAGCAGAAACTTCATCGCCCTTCTATGTGCATTAGGTCACCGTCTATAAGTACGAAAGTAGGTCCCCCATCAGCAAAGTCCGGGGGAGTGGAAAATCCAGGGGTGTGTCAGGACACAGGACATGGGAAGCTCGTGTGTATGGGGGGTGTTGTAGTCACAGAGGGGGTCAGAGCAACCATGCTGCCCTGCACCCACTGCTGGCTATGATAGAAAGGTGTCAGGAAACACAGGAATGGGCAGCTCGTCTGTGTATGGGGGGTGTTGTGTAGTCCAGAGGGGTCAGGAGCCCCATGCTGACCCCTGCCACTGCTGGCTATGATGCAGGGTCAGGCAACAGGACATGCAGCTCGCGGTGTATGGGGGGTGTAGTCACAGGGGGAGTCAGAGCGCCCCATGCTTGACCCCTGACCCCTGTGGATGATAGAAAGGGTCAGGACACACAGGACATGGCACCCAGATCGCTGGTATGGGGGGTTGTATGGTAGTCACAGGAGGCGGTCAGAGCGCCCATGCTGACCCGACACTGCTGTGGCTATGATAGAAAGGTGTTCCGGACAAGGACATGGCAGGGGGCTCGGCTTTTGTTGTGTTTTTTTTTGGTTTTAAAAGGGGGGTGTCAGTCCAGAGGGGTCAGAGCGCCCATGTGGACCCCTGACCACTGCGGGGCTATGATAGAAAGGTTTGTCCGGACACAGGACCCCCCATGGCAGCTCCCTGTGTATGGGGAGGGTTGTGTCACAGAGAGGGGTCAGAGCACCCATTGCGGACCCCTGACCACTGATGGCTATGATAGAAAGGTTTTGTCAGGACACACAGGACATGGCAGCTCGCTTGGTATGGGGGGTGTAGTCACAGAGGGGTCAAGCGCCCATGAATGACCCTTACAACTGCGGCTATGATAGAAGGTGTCCGGACCACGACATGGCAGCTCGCGGTTTATGGGGGGTTGTAGTCACAGAGGGGTCAGAGCGCCATGCTGACCACCTGACCACTGCTGCCTATGATAGAAGGGTCAGGACACACAGGACATGGCAGATCGCTGTGTATTGGGGGGGGTGTCACAGAGGGGTGGTCAGAGCGCCCAGCTGACCCCTGACATGCTGGTATGATAGAAAGGTGTCAGGACACAGGGACATGGCAGCTCGCTGTGTATGGGGGGTGTAGTCACAGGGGGCAGAGCGCCCAGGATGACCCGGCCAAGCTGGCTGAGAGAAGGTTTGTCAGGGACACCAGGAACATGGGCAGCTCGCGGTGTGTATGGGGGGGTAGTCACAGAGGGGTCAGAGGACACCCATGCTGACCCCTGACCATGCGGCTATGATAGAAAGGTGACAGGACACAGGACCTGGCAGCTCGCTGTGCAGGGGGGATGAGCACAGAGGGGTCAGAGCACCATTGCGACCCCTGACACTGCGGCTATGATAGAAAGGTGTCAGGACACACAGGACATGAGCTCGCTGTGTATGGGGGATGTAGTCACAGAGGGGTCAGAGCACCCATGCTGACCATGACCATGCTGGCTATGATAGGAAAGGGGTCAGGACAGGCAGCTCGCCTGTGTATGCGGGGGTTTTGTAGTACAGAGGGTCAGAGCGCCCAGGTGAACCCTGACCACTGCTGGCTATGATAGAAAGGGTCAGGAACACACAGGACATGGCAGCTCGCTATGTATGGGGGGTGTTGAGTCACGAGGTCAGAGCGCCCATGCTGACCAGACCACTGTGGCTTGATAGAAAGGTATCAGGACACACAGGACATGGCAGCTCGACGTGTTATGGGGGGTTGTATTGGTGTAGTAAAAGAGGGGTCAGAGCGCCCATCCTGCTGACCCCCTGACAAATGAGGGATATGATATGAAACCTCTGGCTTCATCTGTTTGTGCTCAGGACACCCAGGGGGGGGGGGGGGAAAATTCAAACATGGCAGCTCGCGTGATGGGGGGTGTGTAGTCACAGAGGGGTCAGACAGACCATGCTGACCCTGACCACTGCTGGCTGATGATAGAAAAGGTGTCAGGACACACAGGACATGGCAGCTCGGCTGTGTATGGGGGGGTGTAGTCACAAGGGGTCAGAGCAGCCATGCGACCTGAGCACCTGCGGGCATGATGAAAGGTGGTAGGACACCACAGGACATGCCAGCTCGATGTATATGGGGGATTGTAGTAACAGAGGGCTCAGACGCGCCCATGCTGACCCCGACCACTCCTGGCTATGATACAAAGGGTCAGGACACACAGGGACATGGCAGCTCGCTAGGTTGGGGGGGGTAGTCACAGAGGGTCAGAGCGCCCATGATGCACCCTGAGACTGCTGGCTATGATAGAAAGGTGTCAGGACCACACAGGACATGGCAGATCGCTGTGTATGGGGGGTTGTAGTCACAGATGGGGTAAGAGGCACCATGCTGACCCTGACCAATGTGGCTAGGGATAGAAAGGTGTCCGGACAAGACATGGCACCGCTGTGTATGGGGGGTGTAGTCAAGAGAGGTCAGAGCAACCCATGCTGACCCCTGACCCACTGCTGGCTATGTAGAAGGTGTCAGGACACAGGACATGGCAGCTCTGCTGGTATGGAGGGGGTTTTGTAGTCACAGAGGGGTCAGACTTTTGCCCATGTGACCCCTGACTTACTGCTGGCTATGATAGAAAGGGGTCAGGACACCACAGGACATGGCAGCTCGCCTGGTGTATGGGGGGTGTTAGTCACAGAGGGGTCAGAGCACCCATGCTGACCCCTGCCCGCTGCTGGCTATGATAGAAAGGTGTCAGGACACAGGAAATGGCAGCGCGCTGTGTAGGGGGGGTGTAGTCACCGGAGGGATAGAGCGACCATGCTGACCCTGACCACTGTGGCTATGATAGAAGGTGTCAGGACCAACAGGACATGGCAGCTCGCTGTGTATGGGGGGTGTTAGTAAGAGAGGTCAGAGGCCCATGCTGACCCCTGAACCACTGCTGCTATGAGAGAAAGGTGCAGGAAACACACAGGACAGGCAAGCCGCTTGTGTTTGGGGTGTAGTCACAGAGGGGTCAGAGCGCCCATGCTGACCCGGACCACTGCTGGCATGATAGACGGTGTCCGGACACACAGGACTGGCAGTCGCTGTGTAGGGGGGTTTTAGTCCAGAGGGTCAGAGCACCCATGCGACCCCTGACCCCTGCTGGCTATGATAGAAAGCTGTCAGGACACACAGGACATGGCAGCTCGCTGTGTATGAAGGGTTGTTAGTCACAGAGGGGTAAGAGAGCCCAGCTGACCCCTGAAACCACTGATGGCTATGATAGAAAGGTGTCAGGACTACACAGGAACATGGGAAGCTCGCTGTGTATGTGGTACTGTTAGTCACAGAGGGGTCAGAGCGCCCATGCTGATCCCTGAACACTGCTGGCTATGATAGAAAGGTGTCAGGGACACACAGGGCATGGCAGCTCGTGTAGTATTGGGGGATGTAGTCACAAGGGGTCAGGAGCGCCCATGCTGACCCCCTGACCACTGCGGCTTATGATAGAAAGGTGTCAGGACCACAGGACATGGCAGCTCGGTGTGTTATGGGGGTTGTAGTCACAGAAGGGGTCAGAGCCGCCCATGCTGACCCCTGACCATGCGGGCTATGATAGAACGGGGTCAGGACAAACAGGACATGGCAAGCTCGATTGTGTATGGGGGGTGTAAGTCCAACAGAGAGGTCAGAGCAACCCATGCTGACCCCTGACCACTGCTGGCTATGATACAATGGTGTCAGGACACACAGGACATGGGGCAGCTCATATGTAGGGGGGTGTAGTTTTGTAGTCACAGAGGGTCAGAGCGACCATGCGGACCCCGATCAATGCGGGCTATGATAGAAAGGTGTCAGGAAACAGGACAAGGCAGCTCGATGTTTTGTGTATGGGGGGGTTGTGGTGTAGTCACAGAGGGGTCAGAGCGCACATGCTGACCCCTGGACCACTTGCTGGCATATAGAAAGGTGTCAGGAAACAGCGAAATGGCAGCCGCCTTGTGTATGGGGGAGGGTAGTCACAGAGGGGTCGAGCACCCATGCTGACCCTGACCACTGCTGGCTATGATAGAAAGGTGTCAGGACACCACAGGACATGGCAGCCGCTGTTGTTGGGGGTGTAGTCACAGAGGGGTCAGAGCGCCCAGCTGACCCCTGACAACTGCTGGCTATGATTAGAAAGGTGTCAGGACACACAGGACATGGCAGCTCGCGTGTATGGGGTGGTTGTTTGGAGTCACAGGGGGTCAGAGCGCCCATGCTTGGACCCCTGACCACTGCTGGCTATGATTAGAAAAGGTGTCAGGACACCACAGGACATGGAGCTCGATGTGTAGGGGGGGTAGTCACGAGGGTCAGAGCGCCCTGCTGACCCCTGACCATGCTGGCTATGATTAGAAAGGGTCAAGGACACAGGACATGGCAGCGCGTGTTATGGGGGGTGTAGTCACAGAGGGGTCGAGCACCCATGCTGACCCCTGACCACGCGCCTATGATCGAAAGGTCTCAGACACAGGACATGGCGACTCGCTGTTGTATGGGGGTGTAGTCACAGAGGGCAGAGCCGCCCATGGACCCCTGACCACGCTGGCTATGATAGAAAGTGTAGGGACACAGGGACATGGACAGCTCGCTGTGTTGGGGGTTGTAGTCACATAGAGGGCAGAGCCACCCATGCGGACCCCTGACCACTGCTGGCTATGATAGAAAGGTGTCCTGACCCACAGGACAGGCAGCTCGCTGTGTAGGGGTTGTTTTTGTGAGTCACAGAGGGGTTAGAGCGCCCATGCTGAACCCCTGACATGCTGGCTATGATAGAAAGGTGCAGGACACACGGACATGGCAGCTCCCTGTTGTATGGGGGGTGATAGTCACAGAGGGGTCCAGAGTCCATGCTGCACCAGACCACTGCTGGCTATGATAGAAAGGTGTCAGGACACACACGACATGGCAGACTAGCTGTGTATGGGGGGTTGTAGTCACAGAGGGGTCAGAGCACCATTGCTGACCCCTGACCACTGCTGGCTGTGGTGTGTCATGGTCCATCCTGCCCTTGTATCAGCGCTCGTATTATCTTGTGGTGTCTGATCCTCTGCCTTTTATGTTGTCTCGGGTCTGGTTCACTGATCCTCCTGCCTTGTATCGCGTGTCGGCTGGTGGTGTGGTCGAGCCTCCTGCCTTTTCGCTCACTGGGGTGCTGGTAGGTCCTCCCCTTGTACCGGGTCCTGGTGGTGGTGGTTCTGGATCCCTCCTCTTGTTCATCGGTCCGCTGGTGGTGGTGGTGGTGTCTTGATCCATCCTTCCTCCTTGTATCATCGGGTCAGGCTGGTTCGGGTGGTGTCAGGTCCATCCTCCTTGTTATCAGTCGGATCGGCTTGTTGGTGGATGGTGTCATGGATCCACCGCCTTGTTATCAGCGTCGGCTGGTTGGGGTGTGTGTCATGATCCTCCTGCCTTGTGTCCGGTTCGGCCTGGTGGTGCTGGTTGTCATGATCCATCCTTCCTTGTTCAGGTGTGGTCCGGTGGTGTGGTTGGTGTCCCTGGATCCTCCTGCCTTGGTCTCAGCGGGTTCAGGGCTGGTTTGGGTGTTGTCATGGATCCATCTGCCTTGTATCCATCGCTCAGGTCTGGTGGTGGTGTCATGGATCCTCCTTCCTGTTTCATCAGCGGCTCAGCTGGGTGTTGTGGTTTCCATGGATCCATCCTGCCTTGTTATTCAGCGGTTTCAGGCTGTTGGTTGGTGGTGTCCTGGCATCCATCCTGCCCTGTATCAGCGGGTCAGCTGGTTGGTGTGTGTCATGGTCCATCCTGCCTTGTATAGCTGTGTCAGGCTGGTGGTGGGTGGTGTCATGGATCCATCCTGCCCTTGTATCAGCGGGTCAGGCTGTTTGTGCGTTCATGGATCCATCCTGCCATTGTCTCAGCGGCTCAGCTTTGGTGTGGTTGTGTCAGATCCATCGCTTTGCTTGCTCAGCGGGTCATCTGTGGGTTCTGTGTCATGGGATCCATCCTGCCTTGTATCACGGCAGCGTGTCAGTCTGGTGGTGGTGGTTGTCAATTGTATCCAATCCCTGCCGTTTATCAGCGGTTCATGCTGGTGGTAGGTGGTAGTCATGGATCCATCCTGCCTTGTTCAGCGGGTTCATGTCTGGTGGTGGTGGTGTCATGGTGTCCTTTGGCCCCTTGTTACGCCACAGCCTACCTGAGTCTTGTGCTGCCCATTGTCCTCCTTTATGAGCACAATTGTACCCTGTACCATCTGATTGCTACTTTCATCAGATTAATGCGCCATGTCATAAAGCTGGAATCATCTCATACTGGTTTTCTTGTAACATGACAATGAGGTCACTGGACACCAATGGCCTCCACAGTCACCAATCGTCTCATCCATAGAGCCTCGTTAGGATGTGGTGGCACGGTGAAAATTCGCATCATGGCTTTGCAGCCGACCAATCTGCGGCAACTGTGTGATGCCATCATTCACTATGAGCAAAATCTCTGAGGAGCTTCCAGCACCTTGTGTATCTATGCCACGAAGAATTGAGGCAGTTCTGAAGGCCAAAGGGCCAACCCTTTACTACATGGGGACCCTAATAAGGGGCCGTTGATTAACAGCTGCCATATACTCCCCACATATCACCTCCCTACACACATACAGCTGCCATATACTCCTTACATATCACCTCCCTACACACCTCCAGCATCTAGTCACCGGCCCCCATCCTGGGCATCCAGTCACCGGCCCCCATCCTGGCACCAGTCCCCGGCCCCATCCTGTGGCATCTAGTCACCGGCCCCCATCCTGGGCATCCAGTCACCGGCCCCCATCCTGGGCATCCAGTCACCGGCCCCCATCCTGGGCATCCAGTCACCGGCCCCCATCCTGGGCATCCAGTCACCGGCCCCATCCTGGGCATCCAGTCACCAGCCCCCATCCTGGCATCCAGTCACCGGCCCCCATCATGGCATCCAGTCACCCGCCCCCATCCTGGCATCCAGTCACCAGCCCCATCCTGGGCATTCCCTTCACCGGCCCCCTCATGGGCATCCAGTCAATCCACCCCCATCCTGGGCATCCAGTCAACCGGCCCCCTCTGGGCATCCATTCACCGGCCCCATCTGGGCATCGCAGGTCACCGGCCCCCATCCTGGGCATCCAGTCACCGGCCCCCATCCTGGGCAGCCAGTTCACCTACCGGCCCCCATCCTGGGCATCCAGTCACCGGCCCCCATCATGGGCATCCCCGTCACCCCCCCCCCCCCCAGCCCCCCAGCTGGGCATCCGTCACCAGCCCCCCCATCATTGGCATCCAGTCACCCGCCCCCATCATGGATCCATCACCGGCCCCCCATCATGGGCATCCAGTCACCAGCCCCCATTATGGGCATCCTAAGGAAAGTTTGGGAGTCCTTGATGCTGGTTGGCGCAGCTGGTGCAGTGCTCAGTACTACTTAGTGATTGTAAATGGCAATAACATGTTAGTAACTTGTTATACACTTGTGGCAGCCATCAGCATCGCGTCCTGTATAAGAGATGACAGACCCCCTAGAAGCAGCACTGACCTCCTTCACCCAGGCAGATGTCATCGTACAGGGTGGTCCGCACATAGAGGGGCCACGGGAACATCAGATCCTGCTAGAAGAAGGCGACACCAGATCTGTCACAGCAGAGGTGACTTGTAGTAGCCACAGTGAGACGGCAGTGATTCACCCCGAGGGGCGGCCGCACTCTCATCACTCCACAGCAATTACAGGCTTTATACTGGTAATTCCACCAATACCCCCCCCCCCCCCCCCCCCCCCATAGCAGCACATTAACCCTTACAGGGGAAGGGCTCCGCACTGCCCTGCCTCCAAATTAACTGGTGATAACAATGGATCTCATCACTATTATTGTAATTGAATATAAAAGGATCCACGGACGTGGCCTCAATAGTGAGTGCAGCTCTGGGGTATAATAACAGGATGTCACTCATGATCAGTACAGGATAAGTAATGTCATGTATGTACACAGTTGACTGCACCAGCAAAGAATAGTGAGTGCAGCTCTGGGTATACTACAGGCGGTTACTCAGATCAGTACAGGATAAGTAATGTCATGGTATGTACACAGTGACTGCACCAGTAGCAAATAGGTGAGTGCAGCTCTGGGGTATATACAGGAATTAACTCAGGATCAGTACAAGAGATAAGCAGTAATGTCATGTATGTACACACCTGACGCACCAGCAGCGATAGTGAGTGCAGCTCTGGGGTATAATACGGATGTTACTGCAGGAAGCATTACAGGATAAAGTAATGTCATGTATGTACACAGTGACTGCCACCAGCATGCAGATAGTGGTGCAGCTCTGGAGTATAATACACAATGTAACTCGGGTCATACAGGTAAGTAATCGTCATGTATTTACACAGTGACTGACTATGCACTGCAGCAGATAGGGAGTGCAGCTCTGGATAATAATACCGGTGTAACCTCAGATCAGTACCAGGATAAGTATGTCATGTATGGTACCACGTGACTGCACACAGCAGAATAGTTGAGTGCATCTCTGGGGTATAATACAGGATGTAACTCCGGATCAGTAACAGGATAAGTAATGTCATGTATGTACCATTGACTGCACCACACAGAATAGTGAGTACAGCTCTGGGAGTATAATCAGGATGTAACTCGGATCAGTACAGGATAGTAATGTCATGTATGTCCACAGTGACTGCACCAGCGCATAATAGTGAGTACAGCTCTGGAGTATAATCAGATGTAACTCCGGATCAGAAAGGATAAGGATGTCATGTATGTACACAGTGGACTGCACCACAGCAGAATAGTGAGTGGCAGCTCTGGGGGTATAATAACAGGATTAACCATGATCAGTAACAGGATAAAGTAATGTCATGTATGTTTACACAGTGACTGCAACCAAGTATCCAAGCAGAATAGTGAGTGCAAGCTCTGGGGTAAATACAGGATGTAACTCAGATCAGTATACAGGAATAAGTAAATGTCATGTATGTACACAGTGCTGCACCAGCACAGAATAGTGAGTGCAAAGCTCTGGGTAATAATCCGGATGTAACTCAGGATCAGTACAAGGATAATAATGTCATGTATGTACAACAGTGACTGCACCAGCAGCAGAATAGTGAGTGCCGCTCTGGAATCAATAATACAAGGATGTAACTCCCAGGATCAAGTCCATGATAAGTATGTCATGTATGTACACAGTGACGGCACCAGGCAGCAGAATAGTGAGTGCAGCTCTGGGGTATAAACAGGATGTTACTCAGGATCAGTACGGAAAGTCTGTCATGTATGTACCAGTGACTGCCACCAGCAGCAGAATAGTGTGCAGCTCTGGAGTATAAATACAGGATGTAACTCAGGATCATACAGGAAAGTACTGTCTGGTATGTACAACAGTGACTGCACTCCAGCAAGAATAGTGTAGTGCGCCTGGGGTGTAATACAGTAATGTCACTCAGACAGTACAGGATACTAATGTCATGTCATGTACACAGTTACTGCACCAGCAGCAAATCGTGAGTGCAGCTCTGGTATAATACAGGATGTTAACTCAGGATCAGTAAGTATAAGTAATGCCATTTTATTTACCACGCAAAAAAAGTGACGCAACCCCCAGCAGAATATTGAGTGCCAGCTCTGGAGTATACTACAGGAATGTACCTCAGGATCAGTAACATGATAAGTACTGTCATGTAATGTTCCACAGTGACTGCACCAGCAATTCAGAATAGTGATGCCGCTCTGGGTCTAGTAAGGATGTAACTCAGGATCAGTACAGGATAAGTAATGTCATGTATGTACACAGTGACCTGCACCAGCAAAGCAGAATCGTGAGTGCACTCTGTGTATAATACAGGATGTAACTCAGGATCAGTAATAGGATAAGTAATGTTCCATGTATGTACACAGTGACTGCAACCAGCAGCAGAAGAGTGAGTGCAGCTCTGGGGTATCATACAGGATTTAATTAGGATAAGTAGCAGATAAGTAATGTCCTGTTATGCACACTGACTGCCCCAGCAGCAGAATAGTGAGTGCCGCTTCTGTGGTATAACAGGATGTAACTCAGGATCAGACAGGATAGTAATGTCATGTAATAGTCCACAGTGACTGCCCACCAGCAGCAGATAGTGAGTGCAGCTCTGGGTATATACAGGTGTCACTCAGGATCAGTACAGGATAAGTAATGTCATGTATGTACACAGTGACTGCACCAGCAGCAGAATAGTGAGTGCAGCTCTGGGGTATACCCTATGTACAAGAATATAACTGCTTTAAGGAGACAGTATCAAACATGTTAGTATAAGATACACCTGGGCAGGCAGTAACACACAGGATATGATTGGATACACAGATCAGCAGTCAGTATCACACAGGATAGGATTAGATCCACCCAGCTCCGCAGTCAGTTATCACGCAGGATAGGAATTAGAATACCAGCTCCGCATCAGTATCACGCAGGGGATAGGATTAGATCACACTCAACAGACAGTATCACCAACGGGATAAGGATTAGATACAAACCTGGGCAGGCAGTAACACAAGGATGGATATGATACACAGCTCAGCATTCAGTATCACACAGGATTATTTTGGATACCCAGCTCAGAAGTCAGTACTCACACAGGTAAGGATTAGATACACAGCTCAGCAGACAGTACAACAGGATAAGGATTCGATAACACTCCTCAGCAGACAGTATCCACACAGGATAGGATTAGATACACAGCTCAGCAGACATATCACACTGATAGATTAGATACACAGCTCAGCAGACCGTATCACACAGGATATGATTAGATACACGCTCAGCAGACAGTATCACACAGGATGGATTAGATACACAGCTCAGCGACGTAATCACAAGGCTAGATTAGATACACGCTTCAGTCAGACAGTATCACACAGGATAGGATTAGATAACAGATCACAGCTCATCAGACACCGTATCACACAGGTAGGATTAGATACCTGCTCAGCAGACCTATCACACAATGATGGGATTAGATACACAGGCTCAGCAGACAGTATCACACAGGAGAGTATTAGATACCCACTCAGCAGTCGGTCTCAACATAGGATAGGATAAGATACCACTCAGCAGACGGTATCACCAGTGAAAATTAGATACACGGCTCAGCAGACAGTATCACAACAGGATAGGATTAGATACCTAGCACAGCAGTCATTATCACACAGGAAAGATTAGATACCCTACTCACAGTATCACACAGGATAGGATTAGATACACAATAGCAGTCAGTATCACACAGGAAAGGATTATATACACAACTCAGCAGTCAGTATCACACAGGATAGGAGTAGATACAC
The DNA here is from genome assembly GCA_019512145.1 of Engystomops pustulosus. Classification (NCBI taxonomy): domain Eukaryota; kingdom Metazoa; phylum Chordata; class Amphibia; order Anura; family Leptodactylidae; genus Engystomops; species Engystomops pustulosus. The sequence goes on from WNYA01000714.1 coordinate 56,696, forward strand.
GTGGGGGGGCTGGGTCAGTTGCTCGAGTACCATTACTTCTCCCTATTTGTCTTCCCGTCCCCATGACATCCACCTGACAGCACTCGATACTTTAGCCTTGTTGGCGTCCACATGGAGTCTGGCGCTCGCTGTATTGGTTGCTCGTTCTCCTCGCTGGTGGATGTTGGGAAGATGGAGGGCAGTGGGTTGGGAGGTTGGAGGCAAAGCGCTGAAGAGAAGGAAGAGACTGCGGAGCTGAGAAGAAGCGGGTGAGGCGCCGCCCCTGTCCCCCCTCATTTCCCAGAGTGATGCTGAGCCCCATCCCTGCTCCCATAGAACTTGGTCATAAACTGTCCGGCCTGACAGTGGTTAACAAGGACCACCTCCTTCACTGACAGGAAGCAGAGATGAAGCATCTTGAGTGAATGAGAGGGTCCAATAAAGCGGCAGCCCCGTGTCATTGCACTGTCTGTGGTACCTGCGCTTCCATCCCTTGTACCTTGTCATGGCCGGGAGCCTCTGTACTGGGCTCGCAAGTTCTGGTGTCTGTTACAGCACACGCTCTGCAGCCATCAGAGGTTGCTAAGCCATTACATACATCAGAGACAATCCACCATGCTACCTGCGCTCTCATCCTGTCTCTTGTAGCTACGTGCAGAAGGCGGCACGACGGTGATGGAGCTGGGACGAAGAAGAAGAAAAAACCGGTCAGGTATCTGATGTCCTGTTCAATATCCAGTGTAACAAGGATTAGATAGTGCTACCTCCAGAAGCAAAAGCCACTGATGCCAGGGCTCCATGTTACCCTGGCATCACCTGCCTCAACCTGTGCCCTTCTCCCATCATGCATCTTGGGTTTTATATCTGAAGTGATTGCTCTGATCCCTCTGTTACTTACAACCACCCTAACCAGCGAGCTGCCATGTCCTGTGTGCCTGACACCCTTTCTATCATAGACCAGAGTGGTTCAGGGGTCATCATGGGCTCTGCCCTCTCGTGGACTACAACCCCTCCATACAAGCGAGGTCTGCCATGCCTGTGTGTCCTGACACCTTTCTATACAAGCGCAGTGGTCAGGGGTCAGCCCATGGGGCGCTTGCTTGACCCCTCTGTGACGACCCCCCCCATACACAGCGAGCTGCCTGTCCTGTGTCCTGACACCTTATTATCATAGCCAGCAGTGGTCAGAGGTCAGCATGGGCGCGCTCTGACCCCTCTGACGACGACCCCCAACACAGCGAGCTGCCATGTTGGTTCCTGACACCTTTTATATATAGCAGACAGTGCGTCAGGGGTCAGCATGGGCTCTCTGACCCATCTGTGATACACCCACCCTACAAGGCGAGTGGCAGTCCTGTGTGTCCTGAACCCTTTCTATCACTAGCCAGCATGTGGTCAGGGGTCCAGCAGTGGGCGCCTGACCCATCTATGGACTACTCCCCCCATACACAGCGAGCTGCCAGTCTATGTGTCCTGACAACCTTTCTACATAGCCAGCAGTAGGTCAGGGGTTCAGCATGGGGCTCTGACCCCTCTGTGACTACAACCCCTCCATATTTTACAGCGAGGCTGCCATGTCCCTGTGTCCCTGCACCTTTCTATCATTGGCAGCTCGCTGTGTATGGGGGGTGTAGTCACAGAGGGGTCAGAGCGCCCATGCTGACCCCTGACCACTGCTGGCTATGATAGAAAGGTGTCAGGACACAGGACATGGCAGCTCGCTGTGTATGGGGGGTGTAGTCACAGAGGGGTCAGAGCACCCATGCTGACCCCTGACCACTGCTGGCTATGATAGAAAGGTGTCAGGACACAGGACATGGCAGCTCGCTGTGTATGGGGGGTGTAGTCACAGAGAGGTCATAGAAAGTTGTTCAGACACACAGACATGCGAGGCTCGCTGTGCTAGGGGGGTGTAGTCACAGAGGGGTCGAGCACCAAATGATGAACACTGAACAGGATGGATATGCATAGAAGCAAAGGGTGTCAGGACAACAGGACATGGCAGTGCCTGTGTAGGAGGGGTATGTTGAGTCAGATGGGTCAGAGCACCCATGCTGACCCGTGACCACGCTGGCTTATGATAGAAAGGTGTAGACAGTGGACAGGCCAGACTCGTGTGATGGGGGGTTTGTAGTCACCAGAAGGGTCAGAGCCCATGTCTGACCCCATGACCCATGCTGGGCTATGAGAAGAAAGGGTCTAGGACACACAAGGACATGGAGCGAGCTTGTATGGGGCGGTTGGGGTAGTCCCAGAGCAGAGGGTCAGAGCGCAATGTCGACACCATGACCACTGTGCTTGCTATGATTAGCAAGGTGTAGGACCACAGGACATGGCAGCTCGCTGTGTATGGGGGTTTGTCACAGCGGGGTAGATGCGCCCATGTGACCCCTGCCACTGCTGCGCTACTGAATAGAAAGGTTGTCAGGACACACAGGAATGGCAGCTCGCTGTAGTATGGGGGGGTTAGTCACAGCAGCGGGTCAGAGCGCCATGCTGATATCCTTTGACCAGCGTGGCTATGATAGAGGTGTTAGCGTATGTAGGTACAACAGACATAGGCAGCTCTTCTATATGGGCGGTAGTGTAGTCACCAGAGAGGTCAGAGGCCCATGCTGACCCTGACCACAATGGCTATGAAGAAAGGTGTCAGGAACACAGGAATGGCCAGCCCGCTTGTGTATGGAGGGCTGTGTAGTCACAGAAGGGGTCAGAGCGCCCCGATGCTGCCCATCGACCACTGCGGCTATGTAGAAAGGTGTCAGACACAACGGACATGGCATCTCTGTGTATAGCCGGGTGGTTTGTGTAACAGGGTCAGAGCACGCCCATGATGACCCCTGCACCACTGCTGGTTATGCATCAGGAAAAGGTTCAGGACACCGACATGGCAGAGCTTGTGTATGGCCGTGTGTTGTAGTCACAGGGGGTCAGAGAACGCCCATGCTGACCTGAACCAATGCTGGAGCTATGATAGAAAGGTTGATTCAGACACACAACGGACATGGGCAGCCGTGGTGTATGCGGGTGTATGTAGTAATAGGGGTCAGATGCCCCATGCTGACACCCTGACCACTATGATATCGATGTATATCATGAAAGGTGTTCCAGGACACAGGACAGGCAGTCACTTGTGTATGGGGGGTTATATGTAGTACAGGGCGGTCAGATGACCCAATGGCTGCCACCCTGACCACTGTGGCTATGATAGAAAGGTTGCTCAGAACACACGGACATGGAAGCTCATCGTGTATGAGTGGTGTCTGTCCATTGTAGGGTAAGAGCGTTGTCAGCCATCTGCGACCCCTGACAACCTGCTGGCTATGATAGAAAGGGTTGTAGGACACAAGGCATGGCAGCCTCGCTGTGTCATGGGGTGTAGTAACAGAGAGGTCAGAGGAGCGCCCTGATGGACCCCTGACCACTGCTGGCATGATAGAAAGGTGTCAGGACAACCAGGACATGGCACAGCTCGCTCTGTTTTGTAAGGGGTGTAGCTGTGTAGTTACAGGAGGGTCAGAGCAAGCGCACAATGCTGACCCTGACCTTGCTGGCTGTTGATAGAAACGGGTGCTTGTCAGGACACACAGGACATGAGGCCGTCTGTGATGGGGGCTTGTGTCACGAAGGGGTCAGAGCAACCCATGTGACCCCTGACCACTGCGATGGCTATGATAGAAACGGTTCAGGACACAAGGACATGGCCAGCTCGTAGTGTATGGGGGGGTGTAGTCCACAGAGGGGTAGGAGCAGCCCATGCGACCCTGACCACTGCTGGCTATGTAGAAAGGTTTGTCGGACACACAGGACTGGGCCAGCATGCTTGTGTATGAGGGGTTGTGAGTACACAGAGGGCGTAAGAGACGCCACTGCGGACCCCTGACCACTGCTGGCTATGCGTTGAAGGGAGAAAGGTTGTCAGGCACACAGGACTGGAAGCTCGCTGTGTAGGTGGGTGTAGTCACAGAGAGGTCAGAGCCGCCTATGAGCACCCCTGACACACTGGCTATGATAGAAAGTGTCAGGACACACAGGAAAATGCAAGCCGCTGTGTATGGGGTGGTCACAGAGGTCAGACGCCCATGCTGACCCCTGACCACTGCTGGCTATGCATTAGCAAGTTATTACAGGCAATACAGGAATGGAGCTCGCGTGTATGGGGGTGTGGATGTAGCACAGAGTCAGAGCGCCCATCTAGACCCTCGGACCACTGCTGGTATAGATTAGAAAGGTGTAGGACAACAAGGACATGGCAGATGCTCGCGTGTGTAATAGGGGTGTAGCACAGCAGGAGGTAAGAGCCACACCATGCTGACCCCTGGACCACTGACTGGCTGCATCATAGAAAGGTGGATCAGGACAAACCGGACCCCCCAAATGGCGACCAGCTGATTGTGATGGGGGGTGTATCACAGAGGGCCGTCAGAGCGGCCCATGCGCACCCTGACACTGTGGCTATGATAGAAAGGTGTCAGACACACAGGACTGGCAGCCTCGCATGTGAATGGGGGGGTGTACAGTGCGGGGTAGCCAGGTGTAGCACCATGGTCTAGAGCCCCATGTGACCACCTGCTGGCTTTATGATAGAAAGGTGTCAGGAACACAGGACAGGCAGGCTGATGTGTATGGGGTTGCGTCACAGACGGGGTGTCAGAGCGGCCCTGCTGACCACTGACACTGTCTGGCTACTGATAGAAGGGGATCTTGTAAGGACCACAGGACATCGGCCAGCTCTTGTGTATGTGGGGTTTTGTAGTCACTGACGGTCCGCGAGCCACCTGCTGACCCTGACCACTGACTAGGACTGATGATAGAAAGGCTGTCAGGACACGGACATGGCAGGCTGAACTGTGTATGAGCGGTGTGGTTAGTCAGTTGTTGTAGTTCACAGCAGGGGTCAGAGCAGCCCAGCTACGACCCCTGCCCACTGCTGGCTATGATGAAAGGTATCAGGAACACAGGAATGGCAGAGGCGCTGATAGGGGGTGTGTAGAGGTCACAGACTGCTGACTCTCCTGGACCCGACATCAATTGATGAAGCCTCTGCACCACAGACTGCAGCTGGCTGTGTATGAGGGTCGGATATCACAAGGGAAGATGCCAGCATGACCCGACACGTGGAGTATGATGGGGTGTAAAGATTGTGTAGCGTGTGTAGCTGGGGTGATTGTTAGTCAAAGAGGGTCAGAGCCACTCCATGCTGACCCTGACACTGAACTGGCTATGATAGAAAGGTGTCAGGACACACAGGACATGGCACCAGCTCGCTTGTGTATGGTAGGGTGTGTACGTCACAGAGAGGTCAGGTCAGCGCCCATGCTGACCCTATGACCACTGCGTGGTATGATAGAAAGGTGTCAGACACCCGACAGGCATGCCAAGATGCTGTATGTGGATGCTGCCACAGGACGGGAGTACAGAGCACCATGCTGACCCCTGACCACTGCTGGCTATGATAGAAAGGCTGTCAGGACACCACAGGACATGGAGTTCGCTTGTAGGGGGGTATGGCACAGAGAGGTCAAGAGCACCATGTAAGGCCCCTACCATGACACACTGCTCGGCTATAATAGAAAGTGTGTCAGACCACACAGGGCATGAGCTCGCTAGTGATATGGGGGGTGTAGCATGTAGGTCACACGGAGTCAGGCGCCCAGAGTGCACCGGACACTGCCGGCAATGATAGAAAAGGTTGTCAGGCACACAGGACATGGACAGCTGCTGTGTATGCGGGGTGTGTAGTCTACACGGGGGTCGAGAGCACCATGCGACCACGACACTGTGGCTATGATAGAAAGGTGTCTTGTCAGGACACACAGGAACATGGCCGCTCACGCTGTGACGGGGTGGTTCGTAGCAAGAGGGGTCGAGAGCCCATGCTGACCCACTTGAACCACTGCTGGCTTGAATCGAAAGGTGTCAGGAACATAAAGACATGGCAGCTCATGGTATGGGTGTACCATGGGGGGGAGTCAACAAGAGGGGAGAGAATGCTGCAGGACCACTGACCTTGTGGCTGATGATAGAAATTGGTTCGTCAGGACACAAAGGACAATGGCAGCTCGCGTAGGTATGGTGATAGCCAGAGGGGTCGAGCACCATGACGGACCCCATGGACCATGGCTATGATAGAAAGGTTGTCAGGAAACACAGGACAGGCAGTGCTGTGTATGGGGGGTGTATAGTACAGAGGGAGTCAAGAGAGCAAGCCCATGCTGACCCACTGACCACTGCTGTGGCTATAATAGAAAGCTGTGCAGGACGCACGAGACAGGCAGGCAGCTCGCAGGTTTTGGGTGTCTTGGGGGTGTGAGTCACGAGGAGCAGCAGCGCCCAATGTGACCCTGACACATGCTGGCATGATAGAAGTAGACAGTGTCAGGACAACACAGGACATGGCACCGTCGCTTATGTTAGTTGTAGTTATGTTTGTAGGTGTAGTTGTTGTAGTCACAGGGGTCAGAGCGCCCATGACTGACCTCCTGACCACGTGGCCTATGTGTAGACGAAACAGCAGAAGCAGGGTTAGAGTAGCGAACAGAGAGCTAGCAGAGACTCGATGGCAGGGCGTCAATGGTTGGTGGGTGGAGTAGCACAGAGGGGTCAGAGCACCCATGCTGACCCTGACAACGACTGGCTAAGAAATGATACCAACCGTAGAAGGTGTACAGGAACAGGAATGGCAGCGTCGCTGTGTATGGGGGTTTGGCTAGTCAAGATGGGTCAGAGCCCAATGTGACACCTCCGCACATGCTGGCTTGATTGAAAGAGTCAGGACAAACAGGACATGAGACACGCTCGCTGTGTATGGGGGGGTGTTCGGGGCTAGTCACAGAGGCGGTCAGGAAGCGCCATGCATGACCCCTGACCACTGCCTTGGTATGATAGAACTTGTGTCAGGACACACAGGACATGGCAGCCGCTGGTATGGGGGGTGGTTATTGTACAGAGAGGTACAGAGCCCCATGACGACCCTCGACCACTGTAGGATATAGTGCAGAAGGTCGTCAGGACACAAGGAACATGGCAGGCTCGCTTGTATGCGGGGTGCTGGTAGTCACAGAGAGGTGGTCAGAGAGACCAGCTGACCCCTGCACCATTGCTGGTATGATGATAGAAAGGTTGTCAGGACACACAGGACATGGCAGCTCGCTTGTGTAAGAGGGCGTTGTGAAGTCACAGAGGGGGGTCAGAGAGCCATGCATGACCCCCTGACCACTGATGGCTATGATAGAAAATGTGCAGGGACACAGGACATGGCACGATCGCTGTGTATGGGGGGTGTAGTACGAGGGGTAGAGCAGCCCCATGCTGACCCTGACCCACTTGTGGCTATGATGAAAGGTGTCAGGACAACAGGAACATGGCAGCCGCATGAACTGGAGATCTGAGGGGTAATGCGACGGAGAGTCAACAAAGAGAGGTCAGAGCACCATGGATGCAACCCCTGACCACTGCTGGCTTATGATAGAAGAGCTTTGAGGACACAGGGACATGGCAGCTCCTGTGTATTGGGGTGATGTTGTTAGTCCTTTTTTACCACAGAGGGGTCAGAGCGCCATGCTGACCCCTGACCCTGCATGGCCTATGATAGAAAGGTGTCAGGACACAAGGACATGGCAGCTCGACTGTGTAGGGGGGTGTGTGTACGTCACAGAGGGTCAGAGCGACCTGTGACCCTGAAACCCTGCTGGAGTATGATAGAAGGGTGTCAGACACTAGGAATGGCACCGCGTGTGTATGGGTGGTGTCAGCTCACAGAGGGGCTCAGAGCCACATGCTGACACTGACCACTGTGGCTATAGATAAGCCAAGGTGTCAGGACACACAGGACATGGCAGGTGACTGTGTTTATGGGGTGTGTATAGGTTGTAGTCGTGTACAGAGCGGGTCAGAGCGACCCATGGCTGACCCCTGACACTGTGGCATGATAGAAAGGTTAATGGCAACACAGGCTGGCGAGTCGCTGTGTATGGGGGGGAGGGGTTAGCAAGAGGGGTCAGCGCGCCCATGCTGAACCACGACCATGGGTACTATGATAGAAAGGTTGTCCGCGACACACCGGCACATGGAGCGCCTGTGTTTGGTGTTGGGGGGTTGTAGTCACAGAAGGGGTCAGAGCGCCATGCTGACCACTGCACTGGCTTGAAGAAAGCGTGTCAGGACACACAGGACATGGCCGAGCTTCATGCTACTGGGTGTATGGTCGGGGTCGGTGATAGTCAGAGGGGTGCAGAGCACCCATGCTTGACACACCTGACCCACTGTGGCGTGCCGATTAAAACGTGTCGGACAACAAGGACCAGGGCCAGCTCGCATGTGTATGCGGGGGTGTAGTTCACAGAGACGGTCAGAAGCGCCCATGGGGTGTTTGTCTGCTGACCCTGACCATAGTGGATATGATAGCAAGGCGTCAGGACACAGGACATGGCAGCTTGCTGTGTATGGGTGGTGTAGTCACAGAGGGGTCAGAGCGCCCATTCTGACCCCTGACCACTGCTGGCTATGATAGAAAGTTGTCAGGACACAGGACATGGCAGCTTGCTGTGTATGGGGGGTGTAATCACAGAGGGGTCAGAGCACCCATGCTGACCCCTGACCACCGCTGGCTATGATAGAAAGGTGTCAGGACACTCAGGACATGGCAGCTCACTGTGTATGGAGGGTGTAGTCACAGAGGGGTCAGAGCGCCCATGCTGACCACTGCTGGCTATGATAGAAAGGTGTCAGGACACAGGACATGGCAGCTCGCTGTGTATGGAGGTTGTAGTCACAGAGGGGTCAGAGCGCCCATGCTGACCCCTGACCACTGCTGGCTATAATAGAAAGGTGTCAGGACACACAGGACATGGCACCTCGCTGTGTATGAGGGGTGTAGTCACTGAGGGGTCAGTGCGCCCATGCTGACCCCTGACCACTGCTGGCTATGATAGAAAGGTGTCAGGACACAGGACATGGCAGCTCGCTGTGTATGGGGGGTGTAGTCACAGAGGGGTCAGAGCACCCATGCTGACCCCTGACCACTGCTGGCTATGATAGAAAGGTGTCAGGACACACAGGACATGGCAGCTCGCTGTGTATGGGGGGTGTAGTCACAGAGGGGTCAGAGCGCCCATGCTGACCCCTGACCACCGCTGGCTATGATAGAAAGGTGTCAGGACACAGGACATGGCAGCTCGCTGTGTATGGGGGTGTAGTTACAGGGGGGTCTCCGGAATCAGATTCTCCGGCATGTTCTGTCCTGTAGATGCAGGTTGTGTCCTGTACTCCTGCGGGGGCGCCCTGCCGTGTATGATATGGAGGTCACACGTGTGAGGAGACTGTCAGCAGTCTCATTAGTGATTCAGGTCCAGTCTCTGTTGTGTCACCAGGAATGTGATGAGGCGGCACATTTGCGGACCCCCCTTCCCTGCTGCTTTGTGTTGGAGCCCCCAGGAGAGGCCACTGTCCTTGTTACTGGGGCAGACAATAAACTATTAGAGCACAAGGAAGAATTATTAATATGTAGCAAACAAGAGGAAAGTATGTGACCCCGGGAGGGATGGAGCTGCAGGGTAAACATGGTTATTGTTTTGTAGCAGTCACTCTTAAAGGGAAAGTCATTCCATGACATCCGCGGGGACACGTTGTGGTAGATATAGGTGCATGAGGAATAGGGGACCATCTATACACCCTGTTCATACTGTGCTGTGCCCCTAATTCCGCAGTCACTGGTTTCTCATGGAAACCATCAGCAGGTATGACCTGCAGACTGCAGCCATATTGTATTGTCCCTGGAGATATGTGTCATATGGTTTTTATTCTAGCTTCTCGAAGTGTCCTCACACTGCTGTGCTCTGTGCTCACTGGAGCCAGTGAAATACAGGAACACAAATCCATATTGCTGCCACAACCAATATACACAAAGGTATGAGTACACATCCCACCAGGAACAATACCCAACACTGGCTGCAGAGTGCACAGAGCACAGCAGTGTGAGGACACACCCCCAGCTATCTGTCAGTGTACCCACCATGCTCTGTATGTTGTGAGGAGGATGATGGGGGTTATTGCAGTGTGTCAGCAGTCCACACCCTCCCCCTGGCGTTAGTATATATGCCCCCCCCCCCCCCCCCCCCCCCTCTCCTGTCTCACAATAATAGTGGAGTTTGCATAGGGTCCGAGCACCCATGCTGACCCCTGACCACTGCTGCTATGATAGAAAGTTGGGTCCATAGAAAGGTGTCAGGACACACAGGACATGGCAGCTCACTGTATATAGGGGGTTTTGTCACAGAATGGTCAAAGCTCCCATGCTGACCCCTGACCACTGTTGGCTATGATAGAAAGGTGTCAGGACACACAGGACATGGCAGCTCGCTGTGTATGGGGGGTGTAGTCACAGAGGGGTCAGAGCTCACATGCTGACCCCTGACCACTGCTGGCTATGATAGAAAGGTGTGAGGACACATAGGACATGGCAGCTTGCTCTGTATGGGGGGTGTAGTCACAGAGGGCTCAGAGCACCCATGCTGACTTCTGACTACTGCTGGCTATGATAGAAAGGTGTCAGGACACACAGGACATGGCAGCTCGCTGTGTATGGGGGGTGTAGTCACAGAGGGGTCAGAGCGCCCATGCTGACCCCTGACCATACATGGCAGCTCGTCTGTGTGCGTATGGGGGGGTAAGTCACAGACGGGGTCAGAGCGCCCATGCTGACCCTGACCCACTGCTGGCTATGATACATGGCAGCTCGTCTGTGTGTGTATGGGGGGTGTAGTCACAGACGGGGTCAGAGCGCCCATGCTGGACCCCTGACCCACTGCTGGCTATGATNNNNAGAAAGGTGTCAGGACACACAGGACATGGCAGCTCGCTGTGTATGGGGGGTGTAGTCACAGAGGGGTCAGAGCGCCCATGCTGACCCCTGACCACTGCTGGCTATGATAGAAAGGTGTCAGGACACACAGGACATGGCAGCTCGCTGTGTATGGGTGGTGTAGTCACAGAGGGATCAGAGCAATCACTTCAGATATAAAACCCAAGATGCATGATGGGAGAAGGGCACAGGTTGAGGCAGTGTGATGCCAGGGTAACATGGAGCCCTGGCATCATGTGGCTGTTGCTCTGGTAGGTAGCACTTATCTAATCCTTGTATACACTTGGATATTGCACAGGACATCAGTACTGACCGGTGTTTTTCTTCTTCTTCGTCCCCAGCTCCATCACCGTCTGTGCCGCCATCTTCCCGTAGCTACAAGAGACAGGAGAGCGCGCAGTTATCATGGTGGATGTCTCTGCATGAATGTAATGGCAGCACCTCTGATGGCTGCAGCGTGTAACGACACAGACCTGCGAGCCATTACAGAGCTCCCGCCATGACAAGTACAAGGGATGGAAGCTGCAGGGACCACAGACAGTGCAATGACAAGGGCTGCAGCTTTATGGACCTCTCATTCCCTCAATATGTTTCATCTCTGCTTCCTGTCAGTGAATGAGGTGGTCCTTGTTAACCATGTCATGGCCGGCCAGGTTTATGACCCAAGTTCTATGGCGCAGGATGGGCCTCAGCCTCACTCTGGGAATGAGGGGACATGGAGCGGCCTCTCACCCGCTTCTTCCTCAGCTCCCGCAGTCTCTCCTTTCTCTTCAGCGCTTCTTCCTCCAACCTCCCCACACTGCCCTCCATCTTCCCAACATCCACCGCGAGGAGAACGAGCAACCAATCACAGCGAGCCGCCGATATCATGTGACGCCAATCAAGGCTAAAGTAATCGAGTGCTGCATGTGGATGTCATGGGGACGGGAAGACAACTAGGGAGAAGTAATGGATACTCGAGCAAACTGCCAGCCGCAGCGTTAACTCTATACCTCTCCTGTGTGACAACTGGCCGTGCTTTAGGAGGGTGTGCTAGTAACTAATTCCTATTCCTGTGTGTGATACTGACAGTGACTGCTGATTTGTTGTAATTCTACACCCTATCCTGTGTTGATCCTCTGAGTTTTGTATCTAATCCTTGTCCTGTTGAGTCACTGCTGCTGTGCTGTGGTATCAATCCTATCCTGTAGTGATACTGTCTCTGCACCCGTGATCAATTTTCTCCTGGTGATACTGTCTGCGAGACTGTGTATCTAATCCTCACCGCTATGTTATACCGACTACTTAGCCTGTGTATCTATCCTCTCCTGTTGTGCAGACTGTCGGCGGGAAGGCTGTGTTATTCTAATCCCATCGGTGTGATATTCGCTAGTCATGTATCTAATCCATCCTGTGTGATACTGTCTGCTGAGCTTGTGTATCTACTCCTCTCCTGTTGGATAGCTAGTCTGCTGAGCTGTGTATCTACCTCCTATCCTGTGTGATACTGTCCCCTGGCTGAGCTGTGTATCGAATCCTATCCTGTGTGATACGGTCTGCTGATTGTGTATCTAATCCTATCCGGGGTGAATACTGTCTGCTGAGCTGTGTATCTAAGCCTAGCCTGTGGATACTGTCTGCTGACTGTGTATCTAAATCCTATCCTTGTCGATACTGTCTGCCTGACTGTGTATCTATCCTCTCCGGGTTGATTCTGTCTGCTGACTGGTATCTATCCATCCTGTGTGATACTGACTTCTTCGGAGCTGTGTATCCAATTCTAACCTTGGATAAAAACTGACTGTCTTGAGCTGTGTATCGCTCCTATCCTTGTGTTACTACTTACTGCCTGCAGGTGTAACTACTCCTACTCCCGTGTGAATTAACTGTCTGTGGCTGTGTATCTATCCTATCCTAGCGTAGATACTGACGCGGAGCTGTGTATCCTACTCCTATCCTGCGTGATACTACTGAATGCGGAGCTTGTGTATCTAATCCTATCCGCGTGATAACTGACGCTTGATCTATGTATCCAATCATATCCTGTGTGGTTTTACTACTCTGCCTGCCCAGGTGTATCTAAAGCTAACTGTTGAATACGTCCCTCCTTAAAGCATTATATTCTGTACATAGTGTAACCCCAAGCCCACTCACTAGTCTGCTGCTGGTTGCAGTGTCCCGTGTGTAAATACATGTCCATTACTTGATCCTTACTGATCCTGAGTTACATCCTTATTACCCCAAGCTGCACTCACCATCTGCTGCTGGTGCATTCAACTGTTACTACATTACATTAACTTAATCCTGTACTTATCCTAGTTACATCCGGTATTATACCCCAAGCTGCGACTCACTATTTCTTCTGCTGTGCAGTCAATGTGTGGCAATACATGACATTACTTATCTGTAGCTTATCCTAAGTTCCATCCTGTATTATACCCCAGAGCTGCACTCACTAATTCTGCGCTGGTGTCATCACTGTTCGCTACATTACCATTACTTTCCTATACTGAATCCTGAGATTTTTTTTGAGTTTTACATCCTGTATTAACCCAGCTGCACTCACTAATTCTCGCTGGTGCAGTCCACTGTGTAACATACATGACCTTACTTACTGTACTGATTCCGGAGTTACATCCTTACTATACCCCCATACCCCAGGCTGCACGCACTATTCGCGGCTGGTGCATTCACTGGTGTACCTACATGACATTGCTTATCCTGTACTGATCCTGAGTTACATCCCTGTAGTATTCCTCCAGAGCTGCACTCACTAGGCGCTGCTGTGCAAGTCACTGTGTCTACATGGCATTACTTAACTGACTGATCCTGAGTTACATCCCTTTTTTACCCCAGAGCTGCACTCCTATTCTGCTGCTGGTGCAGTCACGTGTAACATCCATACAGAGTATCCTGACTGATTCTGAGTTACAATCCTGTATTAAACACCCCAAGATCTCACTCACTATTCTGCTGCTGGTGCAGCCATGGTACATACATGACATTACTTTATCTCCCTGCCTGTACTGATCCTGAGTTACGTCCTGTATTATCTCCAGACTGCACTCACTATTCTGCTTGCTGGTGCCGTCACTGTGTACATACATGACCTTACTTAGCCTGTACTGATCCTGAGTTACATCCTATCCTGTATAATACCTACCACCAGAGCTGCACTCACTATTCTGCTGCTGGTGCAGTCACTGTGTACATACATGAACATTACTTATCCTGATCTGAATCCTGAGTTACTACTTTATATATCCCAGAGCTGCCTCACTATTCTGCTGCTGGTGCAGTCACTGTGTGACATACTGACATTACTTAGCCTGGTACTGACCTGAGTTTAACAATCCTGTAATTATACCCCAACTCTGCATCACATTCTGCTGCTGTGCAGTCACTGTGTACATACCTGACCATTACTTATCCTTACTGATCCTGATTACTCCTGTCTTATACCCCAGAGCTGCACTCACTAGTCTGCACTGTGCATTCACTGTGTAACATACATGACATTACTTATCCCGTACTGATTGCGCCTGAGTTACATCCTGTATAACCCCGAGCTGCACTCACTATTCTGCTGCTGGTGCAAGTCACTGTGTACATACATGACATTACTTATCCTGTACGATCCTGAGTTACATCTGTATTACTCCAGATCTGTACTCACCTATTCTGCTGCTGGTGCAGTCACTGTGTACATTCATGAACATTACTTATCCTGTACTGATCCTGAGTACATCCTGTATTATACTCCAGATCTTCCACTAGTTCTGCTGCTGGTGCAGTCACTGTGTACATACAAATCTTCTTATCCGGTACTGATCCTGAGTACATCCTTATCATACCCCCGAGCTGCACTCACTATTTCGTCTGCCTGCTGGGCACGTCAGCTGTGCCAATACACTGAACATTACTTATCCTGTACTGATCCTGATTTACAATCTGTATTATATCCCATAGCTAGCACTCACATTCGCTTCGTCTAGTGCAGTCACTGTGTAATACATGACCATTACTTATCCTGTACTGACCCTGAGTTAACTATTGTGGTTTATACTCCAGAGCTGCCTCACTATCGCTGCTGGGCAGTCACTGTGTAATACATGACTATTACTTATCACTGATACCTCGATTCACATATAGTCAAACGCATCACAAAACAAACTGTAATATATAGAGAAAACCATAGCCAGAGCAAATCCCCAAAATCACATAAAAATATCCGGCCAAAAAAACAAAAAGAGGTGCTGCTGGTGCATAAAATCAACCTAACGCTGTACAGACATGACATGAAACTTATCCTGAAAAAAAAAACAATGCAACATGACTGACGTACCTGTACTGATCCCGAGTTTTACATCTGTATTATAAACCCGAATCTCGCACTCACTATTCTGCTACTGGTGCAGTCACTGTGTACGACAGACATTACTTTACACAATCCTGTACAGTGATCCTGAGTAAACAATCTTATATACCCACACCGAGGCTGCACTCACTATTCGCTGCTCGTCACAGCAGTCACTGTATAGTATCACAATACCAAACATTACATAGCACTATCATGTCCTGATCCCTAACCATTACCCAACATCACTGTATTATACCCAGGCTGGCCCTCACTATGAGCCACGAATCCGTGGATCCTTATATTCAATAATAGTGATTTAGATCCATTGTATCACCAGTTAATTTTGTCAAGGCAGCGGTGCTGAGTCCCTTCCCCCTGTTCCGGGTACTGCTGCTGTAATGGGGGGAAGGGGGGGGGAGGTATTGGTGGATTACCATATAAAGCCTTTAATTGCTGGGAGTGATTGAGAGTGCGGCCCGCCCTCGGGGTGAATCACGCCTCTCACTGTGGCTACTACAAGTCACCCTTCTGCTGGTGACAGATCTGTTTTCGCCTTCTTCTCAGCGGGCATCTGATGGCTTCCCGATTGGCACCTCTAGGCGGGACCACCCTGACGATGACTCTGCCTGGGTGTGGAAGGTCAGGTGTCTAGCTTCGAGGGGTCGTCATCTCTATACAGGACGCGATGGCCATGATGGCTGCACTGTGTAGACAATTTACTACAACATGTTATTGCCATTTACAATCACTAAGTATACTGAGCACTGTCACAGCTGCGCCAACCAACATCAAGGATCCCAACTTATCCCTTAGGAATGCCCATATGGGGCTGGTGACGGGAGCCCCATGATGGGGGGCCGGTGACTGGATAGCCACATGATAGTGGAGCTGGTGACTGGTGCCCATGATGGGGGGCGCGGTGACTGGATCGCCCATGAGGGGGGGGCTGGGACTGAGGCCCGATGGATGGGGGCCGGTGACTGCCTCCCAGGAGGGTGGTGGGCCAGGTTACTGGATCGCCCAGGATGGGGCCGGTGACTGAGCCATGATGGGGGCCGGTGACGTGGATTCCCGGATGGGGCGGTACGGATGCCCAGGATGGGGGCTGGTGACTGGATGCCCAGGATGGGGGCTGGTGACTGGATGCCCATGATGGGGGCCGGTGACTGGATGCCCAGGATGGGGGCTGGTGACTGGATGCCCAGGATGGGGGCTGGTGACTGGATGCCCAGATGGGGGAGCCGGTGACTGGATGCCCAGGTGGGCCGGGTGCTGGATGCCCAGGATGGGGCGCCGGGACTTGATTCCCATATGGGGCGGTGACTGAATCCGGATGGGGGCCGGTGACTGGATGCCCAGGATGGGGGCCGGTGACTGGATATTCCCTATGGGGCCGGTTACTGGATGCCCAGGAGGGGGCCGGTGACTGATGCCCAGTATGGGGCCGGTGACTGGAGGCCCAGGATGGGGGCCGGTGAACTAGATGCTGGATGGTTGTAGGAGGGTGATAGTAGGAATATTGCAGCTGTATGTGGTAGGGGAGGTGATATGTTGGGATAATATGGCAGCTGTTCACCACCGGCCACTTTATTAGGTCTCACACCCAGGCTCGTAACGGGTTGGACCCCCCTTTTGCTTCAGAACTGCCTGCAATTCTTCGTGCATACTACAACAGAGGTGCGGGAGTCCTCATAGATTTTGCTTCCATAGTGACATTTGGCATCACACATCTGCCCGCAGATTTGTCGGCTGCACATCCATGATGCGAATCTCCCGTTCCATTCCAACCAACATCCTAAAATAGCTCTAGTGGATAATCGGTGACTGTGGAGGCCATTTTGTTGTCCAGTGCCCATTGTCATGTTCAAGAAAACCAGTCTGAGATCTTCCAGCTTACTGACATGGCGCATTATCCTGCGGAAAGCAGCCATCAGATTTACACGGGTCATTTGTGTCAAAAGGGATGGACATGATGGGCAGCAACATACTCAGGTAGCTGTGGCGTTACAAGTGCCCAAAGACACCCATGACACCCCAAACCAACCACCAGCCTGCCCGCTATACAAGGCAGTATGGTCCATGAAACCACCACCACCACCGGACCCGCTGCTACAAGGCAAGGTGGATCCATGACAACCACCACCAACCAGCACGACCCCGCTGATACAAGGCAGGATGGATCCCATACACCAGCACCACCCCAGCCTGACCCCTGATACAAGGCAGGATGGATCCATGACACCCCACCACCAGCCTGAGCCGCTGAATCACAAGGCAGGATGGCTTCCTGACAACCAGCCACCACCGGACCGCCTTATAAAAGGCAGGTGGATCCTGGACACCACCACCACCAGCCTGACCCGCTGATACAAGGCAGGATGGATCCATGCCCACACCCACCAGCCTGACCCCTGATACAGGCAGGATTGATCCAGGACAAATACCACCACCAAAGCCTGACGCGCTGATCAAGGCAAGGATGGATCCATACAGTACCACCACCACCAGCCTGAGCCGCTGATACAAGGCAGGATGGCCTCCATGACACCTACCAACCAGCCTAGCCGCTGATACAAGGCAGGATGGATCCATGACACCACCACCACCCTCTGACCCGCTGATACCAGCAGGATGGATCCATGACGCCACCACCCACCAGCCTCGACCCGCTGAATACGAGCCGGATGGATCCATAACCCAAAACCACCACCACCAGCCTGACCCGCTGATACAAGCAGATGGATCCATGACACACCACCACCGAGCCGGACCCGCTGATACAAGGCAGGATTGATCCATGGGACAACCCACCCACAAGCTGACTCCGCTGATACATTCAGGATGATCCATTACACCCCAGCAACCAGCGCCTGACCACTCTGATAAACAAGGCAGGATGCGGATCTCCATGACACCACCACCATCCAGCCTGAAACCGCTGAACAGGCAGATGATCCATGACACACCACCACCAGCCTGACCCCGCGATACAAGCAGGATGGATCACATGATCACCACCCACCACCTGTAGCCGCTGATACAAGGCAGGATGGATCCATGTACACCACCAACCACCAGCCTGACCCGCTGATCAAGGCACGCTGGATCCATGACACCAAGCACCACAGCCTCACCCCCCTGATTACAAGCATGATTGATCCATGACACCAACCCAGCACCAGCCTGACCGCTGATACAAGCATATGTCCATGACACCACCACCACCAGCCTGAGCTGCTGATACAAGGCAGGATGGTCCATGACCCCCCCACCACCCAGCCTGATTCCGCGATACAAGGCAGGATTGATCCATGACCAGACCCCCACCACCAACCTATCCGCTGATACAAACAGGCCCCAGGCTGGATCTCCATGACACCACCGACCAGCTGCCGGACCCGCCTGATACAGGCCAGATGGTCCATGACACCCCACCACCACTGACCCCCTGATACAGCGGATGGATCCATGACACCACCAGCACCAGCCTGAGCAGCTGATACAAAGGCGGGATGGATCCATGACACCACCCCACCACCTTAGCTTGCTGATACAATCAGGATGGATCCATGACAACCACCACCACCAGCCTGACCGCTGATACAAGGCATGATGGATCCATTACCACCATGACACCCCACCACCATCCTGATTCGCTGATTCACAGGCATGATGGATCCATGACAACCACCACCACCAGCCTGAGCCGCTGATACAAGGCCAGGATGGGATCCAGGACACCACACCACCACCTGCCCCCGCTGAGACACGGCAGGATGGATCATGACAACCACCACCACCAGCCTGAGGAGCCCGCTGAACATGGCAGGAGGATCATGGACCCACCACCACCATCCTGACCCCGCTGATACACAGGCGGTGGATCCATGCCACCACCACCACCAGCCTGAGCGCTGTACACGCAGGATGGATCCATGAAACCAGCACCACCACCTGACCCGCTGATACAAGGCAGGATGGATCCATGACAACCCCACCACCACTGAGCCGCTGATACAAGGCATGATGGATCCACTGTCACCCCCCAACACCAGCCGACCCGCTGATACACGGCAGGATGGTCCATGACAACCACCACCACCAGCCTGACCCCGCTGATACAAGGCATGATGATCCATGACAACCACCACCACCAGCCTAGCCGCTGATACAAGGCAGATGGATCCAGACACCAAAACCCACCACCACCACCTGACCCCTCTGATACAGCAGTATGATCCATGACACCAACCAGCACCAGCCTGACACCGCGATAACAAGGCCAGGATGGATCCTGACACCACCACCACCAGCCTACCCGCTGATACACAGCAGTATGCGATCCATGCAACCCCACACCGCCTGACCCGCTGATACAAGGCAGGATGGATCCATGACACCACCAGCCCCCACCCTGAGCCGCTGTACAAGGCAGGATGGACCATGACACCACCACCACCAGCCTGCCCGCTGATCACAAGGCAGTATAGGAGCCTTGACACCACCCACACACCAGCCTGACCCCCGCTGATACAAGGCATTATGGATCCATGACACCACCACCACCAGCCTTACCCTCTGATACAGCAGGTGGATCCATGACACCACACCCCACCACCACCTGCCGCCTGTTACAAGGCAGATGGATCCATGACACGCCACCACCACCTGAGCCATGATACAATGCAGGTGGATCCATGACACCACCACCACCACCTGAGCCGCTGATACAGGCATGATGATCCATGACACCACCACCACCAGCCGACCGCTGATACAAGCCTGGATGGGATCCATTACCCACCACCACCGCCTGACCCCTGATACAAGCAGGATGGATCCAGGACACCACCACCACCAGCCTGAACCCCGCTGATACAAGCAGGATGGATTCCATGACCCCCACCAGCAACCACCTGACCCGCTGAACAGGCAGGATGGATCCATGACGCACCACCACCCAGCCTGACCTCGCTGATACAATGCAGATGGATTCCATGACACCACCACCACCAAGCCGACCCGCTGATACAAGGCGATGGGATCCAGACCCCACCACCCCAGCCTGACCCGCTGATACCAGCAGGATGGGATCCATGAACACCACACCACCACCTGACCCAGCTGATAACAAGGCAGGTTGATCCATGACACCACCACCAACCTCCTGAGCCGCTGATACAAGGGCAGGATAGGATCCAGCGGACACCCACCCCACCAGCCTGACCGCTAATAAGGCAGGTGGATCCATGACACCACCACACAGCCGACCCCGCTGGATACAAGACAGATGATCCATGACCCCAGCACCACCAGCCTGACCCACCCGCTGATACACAAGGCAGCGATGGATCCATTGCAACCCACCACCCAACCCATCCCTGACCCCGATACAAGGCAGGATGACCATGACACCACCACCACCAGCCGGACCCGCTGATACAATGCAGGATTGATCCATGACACCACCACCACCACCTGACCCGCGGCTACAATGCCCAGGATGGTCCATGGACACCACCACCACCAGCCTGAAACCCGCTGATACAGCGGATCGATCCATTACACTCACCCGAGCCTGAGCCGCTGTACAAGGCAGGATGGATCCAGGACAACCACACCTCACCCAGCCTGAGCCGCCTGATACAAGGCAGGATGGATCCATGCAAACCAGCTACCAACACCACCAGCCTGACCCGCTGATACAAGGGCATGATGATGCCCATGACCATAGATACCTCACACCTGACCACCATCCTGATCCTGACCGTCGCTGACTTAACAAGGCTAGGATGGATCCAGACACCATCGGAGACTCACCTCCAGCCTGACACCGCTGATACCAAGGCAGGATGGCTCCCTACACCATCACCCACCACCACGCCTGACCCGCTGATACAAGCCGGGTGATCCAATTACAACCACCCACCACCAGCTGAACCCGCTGATACAAGGTCAGGATGGAGCCAGGACCCCGCTAGCACCTTGCAGACACTGCGCTCCTGTACAGGCCATAGCTATGGATCCAGCCCACCAACCCCAGCCTGACCGCGCTGGATACAAGGCAGGATGGATCCATGACACGCCACCACCCACCACCTGACCGACCCTCTGATACCAGGCCAGGATGGATCCATGACAAACCACCCCACCACCACCTGACCCGCTGATACAAGGCAGGATGGATCCATGACACCCCCCACACCAGCCTACCCCTGATACAAGGCAGGATTGATCCATGACACCACACCATCCACCCTTGACCCGCTATACACCAGATGGATCACCTGACAACCACCACACCAACTGACCCCGCTTATCACAAAGGCAGGATGGACCGTATGAAACCATGCACACCAGCCTGAGCCCGCTGATACACACAGTATCGATCCCATGCATCCGGTCACAGCCACTCCGGCACCACATCTCCTGAGCCCTTGATTTACACGAGGCAGGATGGATCCAAGTGACACCACCACCACCAGCCCTGACCCGAACATGATAACAAGCAGGATTGATCCCATAACAACCCACCACCCAGCCGGACCCCGCTGATACAGGCAGGATTGATCCCTGACACCACCAATAACCACCAGCCTGAGCCGCCTGATACAAGGCATGATTGGATCCATGACACCGCACCACAACCAGCCTGAGCCGCTGATACAAGCAGGATGGATCCACCAAACCCCCATGCAACCACCAGCCTGACCCGCTGATAAAGGCAGAATTGAATCCATGACACCCACAACCACCCAGCCGACCCGCTGATACAAGGCAGGATGGATCCCATACACCATCACCACCAGCCTGACCCCTGATCCAAGGCAGGAGGATCCATTACACCACCACCACACCAGCCTGCCTCTGATCAAAGCAGGATGGATCCCTGACACCACCACCGCACCACCCGACCCGCTGATAAATGCAGGATGGATCCTAGACACCAGCACCACCAGCCTGACCGCTGATACAAGGCCGGATGGATCCATAACACCAGCACACCATCCTGACCCGCTGATACAAGGCAGGATGGATTCCATGACACCACCACCACCAGCTGACCCGCTGATACAAGTCAGGATGGATTCCATGACACCACCACCACCACCTTAGCCGCTGTATACACAGGCGGAATGATCCATGACCCACCACCACGCCTGAGCGCTGAACCAGCAGGATGATCCAATGACACCACCACCACCCAGCCGAACCCGCGATAACAAGGCCGAAGGATCCATGACAACCACCACCAACGCCTGACCCGCTGATACAAAGGCAAGACTGGTATCCATGCAACCACCACCAACCCGCCTGACCTGATACAAGGCAGGATGGATCCGACAACCAGCACCACCAGCCTGACCCGCCTGAGCACAGAGCAGGATGGGAGTCCATGAACTGCACCACCACCATCCAGCCGAACCCCGCTGAGAACACAGCGCAGGATGGACCAGTACACCACCGAGACACCTATCCTGAGCCGCTGATACCCAGCCAGGATATGATCCTGACACCACCATCCTGTACACCCAGCCGGACGCGCGCTGATACAAGGCAGGATGGATCCATGCACCAAAGTACCGACTTGAGCCAGCGCCAGCTGCTGTATACAAGGCAGGAACTGGATCCATGACACCAACCACCCCAAGAGACGAAGCCTGACCCGCTGATACAAGGCGGATGGATTCCATGACACCAGCACCACCAGCCTGAGCCGCCGATCACAAGCCAGATGGATCATGACAACAACAGCACCACCAGCCTGAGCCGCTGATACAAGTGCAGGATGGATCCATGACACCACCACCACCAGCCTGACCCGCTGATACAAAGCAGGATGGATCCATGACACACACACCACCAGCCTGAGCCCGCTGATACAAGGCAGGATGACTCCATGACCCCAGCACCACCACCAGCCTGACCCGCTGATAACAGGCAGGATGATCCATGACAACCACCGACCACCAAGCCTTGGACCCGCTTCATTACAAGGCAGGATGGTCCATGAACCCGACCACCAGCAACCACCGACACCGCTGAGTACAAGCGGATGGACCAACTGACACCACGGCCAACCACCAGCCGACCCAGCCTCTTATACAAGGCACTGAGTGGATCTGACACCACCACCCACCCCCAGCTCTGACCCTGATTACAACAGGACGGATCCAATGGATCACCCCAGAACCACCCGCCTGACGCTGATACACAAGGCAGGATGGATCCATGACACCCACCACCAACCAAGGCCTGGCCGCTGATACAAGGCGGAGGATCACATGACACCAACCGACCACCACCAGCCTGACTTCCGCCTGATACAACAGTATACAGATTCCATCACAATCTCACCACCTACCACCTGAAACCCCCTGATCAAGGACAGGATGGATCCATGACACCACCCCAACACCAGCACGCCTACCCGCTGATAGCAAGCAGGATTGATCCATGACAACATACCCACCACCACCATCAGCCTGACACGCTGATACAAGGCAGGATGGATCCATGACACCAGCATCCAGCCTCTCCCTCTGACACAAGCAGGATGGATCCATGCTTTTTCATGTTTGTTGTACCAAATTCCTGACCCTACCACCATCCGAATGTCGCAGCAGATCGAGACATCATCAGACAGGTCAAACGTTGTTTTCCACATCTTCCACTGTCCAATTTCCGTACTGATGCTTGTACAAATTGTAGCCTCAGTTTCCTTTCTTAGCGGAATGAGTGCAACCTGCCTCGCTGTGGTCTTCTGCTGCCTGTAGCGCCAATTGCCTCACAGGTGGGACGTACTGTTCGTTCATAGATGCTCTTCTGCCTACCGTGGGTGTAACGGGTGGCGATTTCGATCACTGTTCCTCTATCAGCTCGAAACCGTCGCCATTCCCTTCTCCTCTGACCTTCTGGCATCACAAGCATTTCCGCCCACAGAAACTGCCGCTCACTGGAATGTTTTTTTTCTTTTTCCGGAACCATTCTCTTTAAACCCTAGAGTGGTTTGCCGTGAAAATCCCAGTAGATCAGGAGTTTCTGAAATACTCAACCAGCCCTTCTGCAAGCCAACACCTGTCCACGTTCACATGTCCACAAATCACCTTTCTTTCTTCCCCATAACTGAGGCTCGGGGAACTTCAGGAGATGGTCTTGAACCATGTCTCATGCCGCCAGTGCACTGCCCGCCATGTGATTGGCTGATCGAGAATGAAGTGTTAACGAGCAGGGTTGGAACAGTGACCTAATAAGTGTCTTCTTCTCTTCCTCTTTC
>WNYA01000714.1:81257-121935 GCA_019512145.1 Engystomops pustulosus
GACCCCTGAGCCACTGCTGGCTAATTATAGAAAGGTGTCAGACACCCCCAGGACATGGCAGCTCGCGTGTATGGTGTTTAGTCACGAGGGGTCAGAGCGCCCATGCTAACCCCTGACCACTGCTGCTATGATGAAAGGGTCAGGACACAGGACATGGCAGCTCGCTGTGTATGGGGTTGTAGTCACGAGGGTCAGAGCGCCCATGCTGACCCTGACCACTGCTGGCATGATAGAAGGTGTCAGGACACCAGGACATGGCAGCTCGCTGTTTATGGGGGTGTAGTCACAGAGGGGTCAGAGCGCCCATGCTGACCCCTGACCACTGCTGGCTATGATAGAAAGGTGTCAGGACACACAGGACATGGCAGCTCGCTGTGTATGGGGGTGTAGTCACAGAGGGGTCGAGCGGCCCTGCTGACCCCTGACCACTGCTGGCTATGATAGAAGGTGTCAGGAAACACCAGGACATGCAGCCGCTGTGTATGGGGGGTGTAGTCACAGAGAGGTCAGAGCGCCCATGCTGACCCCTGACCACTGCTGGCTCTGATAGAAAGGTGTCAGGACACACAGGACATGGCAGCTCGCTGTGTATGGGGGTGTACTAACGTCTCAGCTCTGCACTTTACAATTTTTCTACAATGGGCATTTAAGCCTCAGAACTTTTACCAGCTTTACCTCTTTAAATGAATTACGGCCACAATTCATGAGTGAACTGTAAGAGATAATCATAAAAATAAAAACACCATATTGTCTCCATCAAGAATTTTAATAAAAAGTGATCAGAAGATTTTACAGTTC
The DNA here is from genome assembly GCA_019512145.1 of Engystomops pustulosus. Classification (NCBI taxonomy): domain Eukaryota; kingdom Metazoa; phylum Chordata; class Amphibia; order Anura; family Leptodactylidae; genus Engystomops; species Engystomops pustulosus. Next base: position 82,056 of record WNYA01000714.1, read on the forward strand.
CGAAAATGGTATTAATGGAAACATTGGGGCTTATTTACTAAGCGCCCTGCGGCCGCATTTTCGTCCGGTTTCCTGACTTTTTAGGGATCGCATCAGGGATTGTGTCTCACACGATCGAATTGTGTTGCAATTGCGCCGGCTTTCATGCAACAGAAATCTGGGGACGATTGGACAGATTCGGACTGAGCGCGGGATTTAACTTTCAAATTGTGTGGCAGGATATCAGGCGCACGATCTTAGTGACTCCCTGCACAGCGCATTATACACGGACAATGCACTCACATGCACCAGGAAGAAGAAGGTGAACTCCGGGGACCTGAGCGGGGAAGTGACACATGCAGGATATCGGGCGCAGGATCTTAGTGAATTGCGGCAGATGTGCATTCTCGTTGGGGAGTGCACCTCGGGGATCACGCAGGGATGGGTAAGTAAATGAGCCCCATTATCTTGTTGTGCAGGAATGACACTTTAGGCATCATGCACACAATCCTACATCCCAGAACCATCGCTCTCGGCCGCTCTGACATCAGCGAAAGCGATTTATATACAGCAGGGAGGAGCTTAGGACTAAAGATGAGCGTAAAGATTGGAAAGGAAACGGAAGGTAAAAATGTTGGAAGTTTTTCCTGGTATACCTTTATTTTATGTCTTTGACATTGGACTTTGTTTCTATTTTACTGAGCTTTATGATCTATATCAAGTTTACAGGGTAAAAATACGGGTATTTCAAGGAAACCTACCACTATGGATTTACCTATTAAAGGACACCTGTCATCAGGTCTGTGCCACTAGTCCTGTCTCCTCTACCTGTTGGAGCAGCTCACAAGGATCCATCCCAGCCTTTATCTAGTTATTTCATACATTAATCATTGTAAAATCATCTATTCTTTATTATGTAAATGAGGCTGGTCACATGGTCAGAGGCAGTGATGTCACCCCTGTTACCCCTCCCCTCTCCTCCCCCTGCTCATGTCTGTGTGTAATGTATAGTAAAGCATGGCTAGTGTGTGTGCTGCATCTGCTGACATGCTGCATCCTCCTAATATACAGGTGCAGTAGTTGAGTGAGGGATTCCAGGATGGTATTAGCGCCAATGACTCGGTTGTGCGGGAGGCTTATTAAATTTGCATAATTTTTATTTCATGAAGCTTGTAAAGACGCGTTTCGAGCCCGAACCGGGCTCTTCATCAGTTAAAATGAAGCATGACATACAGTAAACTTGCGGGTTTAAATGGTGGTTTTTGGCGCGAGTCAGTGCGTCTGCATCGCGTTAGTGTGACGTCAGGGTAAACCGAAAAACACATAGTAAAAGTATGTTCATTCATAAAAATTGTTTTAACGTGTTGGTAACAAATAATAAATAGTAACTGCTTACATATAGTTTAAAAATGGATAATTAAATAATTAATTAGATAGATACATAAAAACTTGTATGTAAAAACATCCAACATATATTAAGGCTTAATAATTATGTTTAAAACAATGAATGGTATTACCACATTAATGGCGTGTTTGGTTGTGTTGGTTATGTTGCGAGCTGGAATGTGTCTGGCATAGTTTAGCGGAGATCTGTCTGTTGGGACGAATTGAAACTACGGAAGCCGTTATGGACCAAATTTCCTGAGGAGTGAAGACGGAAACATCGCTATGCTGAGAGGGGTAAGAACGGAGATGGACCTCATAGCGAGGTACGGATTATGGTGTTTTTTTAGGTAAGTATTGTTTCTGTTATTTCATTGAGACCGGCAGGTTTAATTGTATTCAGTCGATATATCCAGTATATCTCTTACTTTTTTAGTTGTTCAAATCTATTATTTACCTCGGTGTTTATGTGATCGATCGGGGTGATAGTGATAATTCCTTCACCTTTATGTTTAATGGCACAGTGTCTGGATAGACCAAGTTTCAGAACTTTATGTTTAATGTTGTAGCGGTGTTGATTGGTCCTGCAGTGTAGGGGTTGCGTTGTTCGCCCTATGTTCTGCATACCACATTGACATTCGATGAGGTATATAACATACCTACTACAGCAGTTTAATTGATGTTTGATTTTAAATGTTTCTTTTATGCTACAAGATTGAAATGTATCTCCTGATTTTATTATTTTACAACATAAGCATAGTGGTTTATTACATTTGGAAATTCCCTTTAGGCTTGTTGGTGTGGTTCCAGATGATTTATATTGTTTGGGGATGCTTGGAGCTAAAAGGTTTTTGATTGTAGGTGCTCTTCTATAGATGCATGAGATATTGCTTGGCACAATTTTCGTAAGTATGGGATCTGATTTAATGATCTTCCAATGCTTCTGGAGGATTTTTAAAATATTTGAGCTATCTTTGCTGAAAGTGGTAATGAATGCTAGATCGTAATTAGATTCTGTTTTATTTTTATCTTTATCCTTGTTTTTAGGTTGTAGGCTTTCTGTTTGATTATATTAAATTAATTGGACATTTCACAGGTCATTTGCGTACAGCTTTAGGACCTCATTGCTTAGGGTTACAGGCATGTAGAGGGACAATGAAGGGATAGAGGCAATGCTCTCTCATGGCAGTTTATGACAATATATTTAGTTTAGGAGGGTTATTTTGCATGACGGGTTCTCTTTAAGGTAGATCTGGTGGAAGGTGCATCAAACGTATGTAAGGATGGCCCTTTTTATGCTAAACTTTAATTAGGATAATATGCAAATTTTCTAAAGAGGCTACTGGGGCGTGGAGTATCTGGAGCTGAGGCTTAATGGCGCGGCTACTCCACGCCCCAGTAACCTCTTTGATCCTCCTACCACATTGCTGCGCGCACTTGTCCACAAACCCGGCGCATGCCCAAAACACAGGCCAGCGGCTGCGCGATAGATATCTGGTAGGAGGATCAAAGAGGCTACTGGGGCGTGGAGTAGCCACACCATGTAACCTCATCTCCAGATACTCCACGCCCCAGTAGCCTCTTTAGATAATTTGCATATTTCCTTGATCAAAGATTAGAAAAGATAGAGGCGACTAAAGGATGAGCCCTAAGTAGGGCTATCCTTACATACGTTAGATGCACCTACCACTGGATCTACCTTAATAGATAGATCTGTAGTGGTAGGTTTCCTTTAAATCCTCTGAAGAATTTTTTTTCTGTTGTATTTTATAGTGAACCCACCCTTATCTGTGGGGGGAGAGCGGGGGCTTTATGTGTGATGTATAGTTGTGGCAGCATTATTGGTTTCCCTGACTATTAAGGGGGGTGCCACACGTGGCGTTTTGAACCCATTTTTGGCCCGCTTTTAAGCAGTCCATTAAAATAAAATGCATGTGTTTTTGAAAACACATCAGTTTCTTTTGAAAATTCATGCATTTTTTCAGTTTTTTGTCCATTTTTTCCAATTATCATAATTATCATAATTGGGGTGAATGGACAAAAGCAGTAAAAAGCTGATGTGTTTTTTTTAAAAAAAAAAGGATGAGTTTTTCAAAACGCATGCATTTTTTAACGGACGGCTTAAAAAACGGCCCAAAAACGGGTTCGAAGCGTCATGTGTGCCACCGGCCTAAAGAGACCATGTACACTACATGTCTCCTAAATACAGTGTACGCCATGTGGATTCCATGTCTCCAGCTCCTATCCAGTGCATTCAGGATTTATATTAATTCCCATTGCTACATTCACATAGAATCATGCACACAGTAATGCGATCTACTCCTACTACATTTCTGAAAGGATGGGTCATTCTGACCGGCTGACTGACGTCCAGTGTGATACCAGAATAGGGAGACGCTGTTCTTACATGTGGTGCTGTAAAATGTCTTTCTTTCTGTATATTTAACAATCGTCAAAAGTTATATAGTTACAGTAAATAATGTAATTACTATAGGAGATCGCTGTATGGAACATAATTCCGTGGGGGAGGGCTTTGTGCCTAATCGAATTAAGTAAGGGGGTTGTTGATATAGTAATTAATAAGAGGGGGGGGGTGCGTAGGTATTGTGTGGTCTGTGCGGTATATATGTATATGTTGGGGCACAGGTGTGGTCCAGTGTTGCGTTGTGTGAGGGGTGTATATGATATATGGGGGCCACAGTGTGGTCAGTTGTGGGTGTGAAGGGTAGGTATATTATATGTGGGGGGTACAGTGAGTCAGTTGTGGTGTGAGGGGTATATAGGATGTATGTAGGGGGTACAGTGGGTCGTTGTGGTGTGGAGGGGTATAGTCTGATAGTGGGGCACAGATGTGGTCAGTTGTGGTGTGAGGAGTATATGACTATTGTCGGGGGCACAGTTGTGGTCAGTTGTGGTGTGAGGGGTATATATGATATATGTGGGGGAAAAGTGTGGTCAGTTGTGGTGTTGCGGGGTATATAATGATTATGTGGGGGGGGGGGGCAAGTGTGGTCAGTTGTGTGAGGTTTTGGAGGGGTATATATGATATATGTGGGGGCCACCGTTGTGGTCAGTTTTGGTGTGTGAGGGGATATGATATATATGTGGGGCACAGTGTGGTCAGGTGTGGGTGTGAGGGGGTGTATATGATTATATGGGGGCAACGTGTGGTCAGTGTGGTGTGGTGTGAGAGGTATATGATATATGTGGGGGGTACAGGGGTACAGTAGTATTGGTGGGTGAGGGGTATATATGATATATGTAGGGGGTACAGTGTGGTCAGTTTGGTGTGAGGGGTGGGTATAATGATATATGTGGGCCCACAGTGTGGTCAGTTGGGTGTGAGGAGTATATATATATATGTGGGGACACAGTGTGGGTCAGGTTGTGGTGTGAGGGGTATATATGATATTATGTTGGGGGAACAGTGTGGCAGTTGTGGTGTGAGGGGTTATATGATATATGTTGGGGCACAGGTGGTCAGTGTTGTGGTTTATGTTGTTGTGAGGGGTATATATGATATATGTGGGGGCACAGTGTGGTCTGTTGTGGTTGTGAGGGGTATATATGAATATGTGGGGCACAGTGTGATAGTTGTGGTGTGAGGTACTATAGATATAGGGGGGGGACACAGTGTGGTCAGTGGTGTGAGGGGTATATATTATATATGTGGGGCACAGTGTGGTCAGTTGTGGGTGTGAGGGGCATATATGATATATGTGGGGACCAGCATGGGTCATTGTGGTGTGAGGGGGTGTATAGATATATGTGGGGAACAAGTTTGGTCAGTTGTGGTGTGAGGGGTATATATGATATATGGGGGGCACAGTGTGGTCAGTTGTGGGTGTGAGGGTGTATATATTGTATGTGGGGGTACAGTGGGTCATTGTGGTGTGAGGGTATATAGATATAGGTGGGGGCACAGTGTGGTCAGTTGTGGTGTGAGGGTATATATGATATATGTGGGGGCCGTGTGGTAAGTTGTGGTGTGAGGGATTATATATGATCATGTAAGGGGACAGTATGTGGTCACGTTTGTGGTGGGGGGTTGTATCTGATGTATGTGGGGTTACAGGTGTGGTCAGTTGTGGATGTGAGGGGTTTTGGTGTGATGGATATGTGGGGGTACAGTGTGATCAGTTGTGGGGTGAGGGGGTATATATTGAATATGTGGGGACAGTTTTGGTCACGTTGTGGTGCGAGGGGGATATGATGATATATGTGGGGCACAGTGTGGTTCCAGATTGTGGTGTGAGGGGCATATATGATATATGTGGGGGCAGTGTGATCAGTTGTGGGTGTGAGGGTATATGGATATATGTGGGGGTACCAGTGTTGGTCAGTGTGGTGTGAGGGATATATAGATATATGTGGGGCACAGTGTGGCAGTTCGTTGGTGTGAGGGGGTATATGTATATTATGGGGGGCACAAGTGTGGTTCAGTTGTGGTGTGAGAGGTATGATTATGTGGGGGGGTACAGGGAGTCAGTGTGGTGTGAGGGGATATATGGATTATATGTGGGGTACAGTGGGTCAGGGGTATGGGGTGAGGGGTGTATATTGATATATGTGGGCACAGTTGTGGTCAGTTGTGGTGTGAGGAGTTATATGATATATGTGGGGGGGCACAGTGTGGTCAGTTGTGGTGTGAGGGGTATATATGGTATTATTGGGGCACAGTGTGGTAGTTGTGGTGGGGGGTATATATGCAAGTGGGGACCAGTGTGGTCGTGTTGGGGTGTGAGGGTATATATGATATATGTGGGGGCACAGTGGTGGTCAGTTGTTGGGTGTTGAGGGGTATATATGATATATGTGGGGGCACAGTGTGGACAGTTGTTGTGGTGGAGGGGTTATTATATATGATATATGTGGGGGGCACAGTGGGTCAGTTGTGGTGTGAGGGTAATATGATAATTGTGGGGCAAGTGGGACAGTTGTGGTGTGAGGGGGTATATATGATATATGGTGGGCACAGTGTGGTCAGCTTGGTGTGAGGGGCTATAGGATATATGTGGGGCACAGTGTGGTCAGTAGTTGTGGTGTGAGGGGTTAGTATATGATATATGTGGGGGAACAGTGTGGTCAGTGTGGGTTGTGAGGGTGATATATTGATATATGTGGGGGCACAGGTGTGGTCAGTGTGGTGTGAGGGGTGTGTATATGATGTATGTGGGGGTGTGGGTAGGTACAGTGGGTCGTGAGTGGTTGAGGGTATATTGTATAAGGTGGGGGCACAGGTGGTCAAGGTTGTGGTGTGAGGGTTATATATATATATGTGGGGGGGCACAGTGTGGTCAGTTGTGGTGGTGGGGAGGATTATATATGTGATATTGTCAGGGCACAGTGTGGTCAGTTGTGTGTGCTGTGAGGGGTGTATATGGGATGTATGTGGGGTTCACAGTGTGGGTCAGTGTGGTGGTGAGGGGTGTGTCTATGATATATGTGGGGGTGACAGTGTGATCAGTTGTGGTGTGAGGGGGTATATATGCATATGTGGGGTGTCTACAGTTTGGTCCAGTTGTGGGTGAGGGGTATATATGAATATGTGGGGCACGTGTGGTCAGCTGTGGTGTGAGGGGATATATGATATATGTGGGGGCACAGTGTGGTCAGTTGTGGGTGTGAGGGGTTTGTATATGATATGGTGGGGGTACAGTGTGATCGTTGTGGTGTGAGGGGTATATATGAATATATGTGGGTTGTACAGTGTGGTCAGTTGTGGTGTGAGGGTTATATAGATATATGGGGGGCACAGTGTGGTCAGTGTGGTTGTGAGGGGTATATATTATTATATGTTGGGGCCAACAGTGTGGTAAAGTTATGGTGTGTGAGGGGTGTATATGATATATGGGGGCACGTGTGGTCAGTTGTGGTGTGAGGGTAATATATGATATATGTGGGGGCACATGTGGTTAGTGTAATGTTGAGGGGTATATAGATATATGTGGGGGCACAGTGTGGTCAGTTGTGGGTGTGCGGGGTATATCTGATATCATGGGGGGCACCAGTGTGGTCAGTTTGTGGTGTGTGAGGGGTATATATGATATATGTTGGGGCACAGTGGGGTCAGTTGGTGTGGTGTGAGGGGTATATATGAATATATGTGGGGACAGTGTGGTCAGGTGTGGTGTTGGGAGGGGGATATATTGATATATGTGGAGGCACAGTGTGGTCAGTTGTGATGTGTGAGGGGTATATATGATATTTGGGGGGGCACAGTGCGGTCATCGTAGTGTGGGTGAGGGGGGTATATATGATATATGTGGGGGCACAGTGCGGTCAGTTGTGGTGTGAGGGGGGTATATGATATATATGTGGAGGCAAAGTTGTGGTCAGTTGTGGTGTGAGGGGTATATATGTATATATGTGGGGGGGCACAGTGCGGTCAGTTGTGGTGTGGGGGTTATATGATATGGGGACAACAGTTGGTCAGTTGTGGTGTGAGGGGTATATATGATAGTATGTGGGGGCACAGTGTGTGGTCAGTTGTAGGTGAGGGGTGGTATATGGATATATGTGGGGGCACAGTGTGGTCAGTTGTGGTGTGAGGGGTGGGTAATTGATATATGAGGGGGTACAGTGTGGTAGTTGTGGTGTGAGGGGTATATATGTAAGTGGGGCGTTACAGTGTGGTCAGTTGTGGTTTGTGAGGGGGGATATATGATATATGTGGGGCGTTTTACAGTTGTGGGGCAGGTTGTGGTGTGGGGGTATATATGATATTGGAGGCAAGTGGGGTCAGTTTTGGTGTTGAGGGGTGGATATATGATATTGGTGGGGGGCACAGTGCGTCAGTTGTGCTTGGAGGGGTAATATGATATATGTGGGGGTTACAGGTGTGGTCAGTGTGTGGTGAGGGTACATATGATATATGTGGGCACGTGTAGTCAGTGTGGTGTGTGAGGGTATATATGATATGTGGGGGGCACAGTGGGGTCAGTGTGGTGTGAGGGGTTATATGATATATGTGGGGGGTACAAGTTGTAGTCAGTTGTGGTGCGAGGGGTATATATGATATGTGGGGGGTACAGTGGGGTCAGTTGTGGTGTGAGGGGTATATATGATATTGTGGGGGGCACAGTGTGGTCGTTGTGGGGTGAGGGGTATAATGATATATATGTGGAGGCAACAGTGTGGTCAGTTGTGGTTGTGAGGGGTATAGTGGATATGTTGGGGCCAGTGTGGGAACGTGTGATGGTGTGAGGGGTATATATGATATATGTGGGGGCACAGCGTGGACAGTGTGGGTGTGAGGGTGGATATATGATATATGTGGGGGGCACAGTGTGGGACAGTTATGGTGTGAGGGGTATATATGATATATGTGGGGGCACAGTGGGGGACGTTGTGGTGTGAGGGGTATAGATGATATATGTGGGGGGCACAGTGTGGACAGTTGTGTGTGAGGGGTATATATGATATATGTGGGGCACAGTGGGGGTCAGTTGTGGTGTGAGGGGATATATGATATATGTGGGGGGGACAGTGTGGACAGTTGTGGTGGAGGGGTAGTATAGATGATATATGTGGGGGGGCAAGTGTGGTCAGTTGTGGGTGGGTGGGAGGGTATATATGATATGTGGGGGCCAGTGCGGACAGTTGTGGTGTGAGGGGTATATATGATATAGTGGGGGGCACAGGTGGTCAGTTGTGGTGTGAGGGGGATCTATGATATATGGGGCACAGTGTGGTCAGTGTGGTGTGAGGGGTATATATGATATGTGGGGGCACAGTGTGGACAGTTGTGGGTGTGAGGGGTTATATGATATTAGGTGGAGGCACAGTGTGGTCAGTTGTGGTTGTGAGGGTATATATGATATATGTTGGGGCACAGTTGTGGACAGTTGTGTGTGAGGGGTATATATGATATAGTGGGGGCACAGCAGTGGGACAGTTGTGGGTGAGGGGTATATATGATATATGTGGGGGCACGTGTGGACAGTTATGGTGTGAGGGGTATATATGATATATGTGGGCACAGTGTGGACAGTTGTGGTGTGAGGGGGTATATATGATATATGTGGGGGGCAGTGTGGACAGGTGTGGGTGAGGGGTTATATGATATATGTGGGCACAGGGGTCAGTTGTGGTAGGGGGTAATATATGATATATGTGGGGGGGCACAGTGTGGACAGTTGTGGGTGGGGGGTATATATGATATATGTGGGGGGCACAGTGTGGTCAGTTTGGTGGCCAACTGTGAGGCAGGTCAGATGATATATGTCGAGGGACGCTGGGCACACGGTGGTGTGAGGGGTATACTATGTATTGTGGGGGGCAGTGTGGTCAGTTGTGGGTGAGGGGTATATTATATGTGGGGACAGTGTGTCAGTTGTGGTGTGAGGGGTATATTGATTATGTGGGGGCACAGTGTGGACAGTTTGTGGTGTGAGGGGTATATATGATACTTGTACCCTCCCAAGTAGTCTTGTGTCACCCCCTATCCTCATAGACTGTAAGCTCTTGTGTCCCCCCTCATCCTCATAGACTGTAAGCTCTTGTGTCTCCCCTTATCCTCATAGACTGTAAGCTCTGTGTCACCCCCTCATCCTCATAGACTGTAAGCTCTTGTGTCACCCCCTCATCCTCATAGACTGTAAGCAAAATATGCTTGTGTGCATTTGGCTTAAAGGGGTTTTTCCACGAACCAAGTTAGTGAAGAGACCCCCACAGATCCCGAGAACAAGGTCCGATGGGGTCCCAGCTACCTCAGTTGGACCCCCCATCAATCATGGAGATTAATGGAGCAGACGGCCGTGCATGAGCGTTCTGTTCCGTACATCAATGGAGCTGACAGAAATTGCTTAGCGCCGTGATACAGCCTAATTTGGTTCGTAGGACTAAGGGACCGTCGGACACACTTTTGTCGGGTTTCCCGAATATTTCCGTTTTGCGCCAAATTGCCCTGGGTTTTTGGCGCACCTGATCGGATTTTGGCGCATTAGCGCCGGCTTGCATGGGACAGAATTCGGGGGGCGTGGCCGTCGGACAACCCAATGGATTCGGACAAACCGCGGAATTTAAAAAAGGTTTTGTGTCGCAAGATCAGTACTCACATTCACCAGGAAGAGGCAGGTGATCTCCGGCGGACCTCGGCGCAGCAGCGACACAGGAAGGAACTCGGGTGCACGATCTTAGTGAATTGCGCCGGACCCGAATCCATGTTGGACAATGCACCGCGGGATCACGACGAGACCCGGTAAGTAAATCTGCCCCATAGTGTGTTCAGTTGTCAAGGACAAAAAACTGGAACGGGTATGTAGTAACCTTAAGATGGTCTGTTGTGCGGCTGGACGTCCTGCTGCTAAGTGGCAGCCAACATCGGGAGCATGTGGCGGTCCCATCTCTGCAGCGTAGCCATGGTAGAATGAGATGGTAGAAGTTTAAGTGACTGTGGTATGCTTAGGAGCGCAGTGTGGAGATGTTATGAAAGGAGGTGAAGATACATGGGGGCAAATATATCAGTAATAAGTCTCAGCCTGGAGTCATCTATTATAAAGTTCTAGAACTGAAATAGCAGATGGTCGTCTCTGAGATGAGTTGTTCAATGCCACTTCTGCCTGTGATCTGTAATGTAGTCACTGATCAACCTAAACGGTAAGACAATAATATGTATGTGTGATGGTAGATGGTAAAACTGTAATGTGCCCTGGAGTGAGGGGGCACCCTAAGGCTTTCTAGGTATCAATTTCCATGCAGAAAAATATATGTGCCAACTATATGAGATTTGGAAAATTATAAGAAATATAATTGTTCTGTATTTCGCAGTGGATTTACCGGTAACCCTCTCATAATAACACAGGTGATATGTCACACGTCTCATCTTGTTAACTTTATTGCCCTTTTTGTTTGTATATATAGGATGTGCGTGTATGTAAAGGTTATTGGATGAACCTCCTACATTTTATGATGTGCGTGTATGTAAAGGTTATTGGATGAACCTCCTACATTTTATGGGGCTGTTATAAAGTGAAAGTGAATTTGTTGAGCGGACAGGTGTGCACCCAGTATAAAGGAGCTGAGGATAGGGTGACGCTGCTCTGATGGAGGGTGGGCACACAGATCACTGATCGGAGGATGTATGATATAACCCGTGTCATTCTAGGATTTAGCCTCTTCTCCTCGGCTGCTGGTAAGTCTTCATTTATTCTCTTTCTCAATGTTTTTACTTTTTGAGCAAAAATTCAGTTCCAAGTACAGGGACTGCTTTTCGTCCCATTTAAAAAAAAAAAAAAGTTCCTGAGTTAAGGACTTAAAGGCGACTCCTAGTTACAGACGACTTCTCTGCCCACTGTGACCCCTGGTGAAGCTCTGTGGATGCTGGTAAGTTTCTGTACTTTGGCCTCAGACTGCAATGATTCAATGTAAGAAATATCAAAGTTTTCTCAAATTAAGTTTTTTATTTATTCCTATGACAACCCGATATATTTTGAATCCAATTCTCACAAAAATGAGATAAACTTACAAAATCTACCTTCCAACTGTAGTAAGTAGCAGAAGAGAACATAAGCTTTCAGCTTCATCTCACAGGCCACCAGGTTCTTGGCACCTAATAGTGCAGTACAGGGGTGCCGCCATGTTTAAATTCTGATTAGTGCCCCCCCGACATCATCAGAATTGTTGCCCACTGACATTGCAGTACATTGTGTAACTGATCAGACCCAACGGACCTGAAATGCCAGTAAAAAAAAAAAATTTACAAAAGTTTTTTTAAGTAAAATATCGCAAAATGTCTGATCTATCAGTTTATAAAAGCGATTATTTCCCATCCTAAACACTTGGCAATTGTCACTTTTTTTGGTTATTTTGACTCCCATAAAAATTTTTATGAAAAGAATATCAAAAGGTCGTAAAGTTGTCCAATTGGTACCATTGAAAACGTCATCCCATCCTGCAAAGAGTTGTCCAGTTCCATATGAATACGTTACGGGTGCCAGAGTTTTTATATTTGCGTTTCAGTTCAGGAGTACTAGGTGTAGTCAAGAATGTGGCATCACCCTCCAGTCCTTGTATAATTTGCTGTTGGTCCTCTTGAGAGTTAACAAAAGTGTTGCCTGGTCCTGGGGGTACCGTTGTTGTCATGGACATGGTGGCACATATGGCTGAGATCCGTCGACAGTTAGAGGATTGTGAGGTTTACAAAAGGGTCAAGTGTACATAGGGGGCAGTATTATAGTAGTTATAGTCTTGTACATAGGGGGCAGTATTATAGTAGTTATAGTCTTGTACATAGGGGGCAGTATTATAGTAGTTACTTTCTTGGTTATCGGAGAAGGTATTGCAGTATAAAGGTTTATTCCTGTATAAGGGAGGTAGTATGAGTCTCTTTCTCTGCGCTGTACATGTTGATTTAGACCTTCTATAAACAGTTTGTATGCAGTTTAGTAACTCCACCCACATCACAAGTCCACGCCTACTTGTTTTGATCCCGCCCCCACAGAATGGGGCCGCTTTAACAGTTTTTTCCAGGGCCACTTTAAATTTCCAGTCCGCCCCTGGCTGAGATCCGTCGACAGTTAGAGGACTGTGAGGTTTACAAAAGGGTCAAGATCAACAAGATCTGAAATTTGATTTGAAAAACAAAATAAAAATTATCTGCCAGGCTCCAGGGATAGTGGACCCACTAGACCACTGCAGACGGTCTGTGCTGCGCTGCCCCATAAAATATACAAGTGCTGGCGGGGGAAGAGACGGGAACGAGGGGTGCTGGGAAGCCAGGATGGGAGCAGGAGCGTGGAGATCTAAGTGAGGCTGGGGGGTTGTTTGGTTGTGTGGTTATGGTGCGGCTGGAATGTGTTCTGGCCATAGTTTAGCGGAGATCTGTCTGTTGGGACGATGAAACTACGGAAGCCGGTCGGACAAAATTTCCTGAGGAGTGAAGACGGAAAAATCGCTATGCTGAGAGGGGTAAGAACGGAGAATGACCTCATTAGCGAGGTCACGGATTATGGTGTTTTTTTTAGGTAAAGTATTGTTTCTGTTATTCATTGAAGACCGGCAGGTTTAATTGTATTTCAGTAGTATATCCAGTAGATCTCTTACTTTTTTAGGGTTCAAATCGATTATTACCTCGGTTGTTTATGTGAGCGATCGGGGTGATAGTGATAATTCCTTCACCCTTATGTTTAATGGCACAGGTCTGGATTAGACCAAGTTCCAAACTTTATGTTTAATGTTTGTAGCGGTGTTGATGGTACTGCAGGGTAGGGTTGCGTGTTCGCCCCCGGTTCTGCATACCACTGACATTCAGATGACCGCGTACTCATAAAATACCTACTACAGCAGTTTAATGATGTTTGATTTTAAAGTTTCTTTGTATGCTACAAGATTGAAATGTAATCTCTGATTTTATTATTTTACAACCTAAGCATAGTGGTTATTACATTTGGAAATTCCCTTTAGGCTTTGTTGGTGTTGTGTGGTTCCAGATGATTATATTGTTTGGGGATGCTGGAGCTTAAGGTTTGATTGTAGGTGTCTTCGATAGATGATGAGATATTGCTTGGCACAATTTACGTAAGTATGGATCTGATTTAATGATCTTCCAATGCTTCTGGAGGATTTTGAAAAGATTTGAGCTTATCTTTGCACTGAAAGTGGAATGATGCTAGATCGTAATTAGATTCTGTTTTATTTTATCTTTACGTGTTTTTAGGTTGTAGGCTTCTGTTTGTTAATATTAAATTAAGTGGACATTTACAGGTCATTGGTATCAGGCGTTCGGAACCTCATTGCTAGGGGTACAGGCATTGTAGAGGGACAATGAGGGATAGAGCAATGCTCTTCTCATGGCAGTTTATGGACATATAATTTAGTTAAGGGTATTTTGCATCATGACGGGTTCTCTATTTAAGGTAGATCGGTTGGAAGGTGCATCAAACGTATGTAAGGATGGCCCTTTTTTTATGCTCAAACTTTAATTAGATTAATATGCAAATGTTCTAAAGCGGTTATGGGGCGTGGGAGATCTGGAGCTGAGGCTTAATGGCGCGGCTACTCCAGAGCCCAGATACCTCTTTGATACAGCTACACATTGCTGCGCGCACCTGTCACAACCCGGCGGAATGCCAAAAACACAGGCCAGAGGACTGCGCGATTAGATCTCCTGGTAGGAGGATTAAAAGAGGCACTGGGGAGTTGGAGTAGCCACACCATGTAACCTCACTACAGAACTCAACGCCCCAGTAGCCTCTTTTTAGCTAATTGCTATTTCACTTGATCAAAGTTAGAAAGTAGGGCGCTAAAGGATGAGCCTAAGGGAGGGCTATCATTACATACGTTAATGCACCTACAGGATTCTACCTTAATAGATAGATCGTAGTGGTAGGTTTCCTGTAAAATCCTCTGAAGAATTTTTTTTCTGTTGTATTTTATAGTGAACCCAACATTATCTGTGGGGGTGGGAGCGGGGCATGGAGAGCGGGGGCTGTATGTGTGTGTATAGTTGTGGCAGCCATTTGGTTTCCCTGACTATTAAGGGGGGGGTGCCACACGTGGCGGTTTGAACCCTTTGGCCCGCTTTTAAGCAGTCCATTAAAATAAAATGCAGTGTTTTGACAAACTCAGTTTCTTTTGAAAATCATGCATCTTTCAGTTTTTTGTCCATTTTTCCAATTATCATAATTATCATAATGGGGTGAATGGACAAAAGCAAGAGGGAAGTTAGTAAACGTAAAAAGCTATGGTTTTTTAAAAAAAAAAGGATGAGTTTTTCAAAACGGCAATGCATTTTTTTAACGGAGGGCTTAAAAAAGGCCAAAAACGGGTGCGAGCGTCATGGTGCCAACGGCTAAAGAGAACATGTTACATACAGGTTCTCCTAAATACAGTGTACGCCATGTGGGATTCCATGTCTCAAGCTCCTATCCAGTGCATTCAGGATTTATATTAATTCCCATTGCACATTTTCACATAGATCATGAACCACAGTAATGCGATTACTCCTACTACATTTCTTGAAAGGATGGGTCAGTGACCGGCTGAATGACGTCCAGTGTGATACCAGAATAGGGGGAGGACGTGCTGGGTTCTTACATGTGGTGCGGTAAAATGTCTTTTCTTTCGTATATTAACAATAGTAAAAAGTTATTATAGTTACAGTAAATAATGTAATACTATAGGAGATCGTGTTGTATGGAAAACATAATTCGTGGGGGAGGGCTTCTTTGTGCCTATCGAATTAAGTAAGGGGGTTTGTTGATTATAGTAATTAATAAGAGGGGGGGGGTGCGTAGGTATTGTGTGGTCTGTGCGGTATATATGTATATGTGGGGGCCACAGGGTGGTCAGTTGTGTGCGTTGTGTGAGGGTGTATATGCATATATGGGGGACCACAGTGTGGTCAGTTTGTGGGTGTGAAAAAGGGTCGAGAGGTATATGATAATATGTGGGGGGTACAGTGAGTCAGTGTGGTGTTGAGGGGTATATAGATTATGTAGGGCGGTACAGTGGGTCGTTGTGGTGGTGGAGGGTATAGTCTGAATAGTGGGGCACAGATGTGGTCAAGTTTTTGTGGTGTGAGGAGTATATGATATTGTCGGGGGCACGTTTGGTCAAGTTGTGGTGTGAGGGTATATATGATATATGTGGTGGGAAAAGTGTGGTCAGTTGTGGTGTTGCGGGGTATATAATGATGTATTGCTGGGGGGGGGGGGGGGGCAAGTGTGGTCAGTTGTGGTGAAAGAGTTTTGTGAGGGGTATATATGATATATGTGGGGGCCACCGTGTGGTCAGTTTTGGTTGTGAGGTGAGGGGAATATGAATATATGTGGGGCACAGTGTGGTCAGGTGTGGGTGTGAGGGGTGTATATGATATATGGGGGCAACGTGTGGTCAGTTGTGGGTGTGGTGTGAGAGGTAATGATATATGTGGGGGGTTACAGGGGGTACAGTAGTCAGTTGTGGAAGTGAGAGGGTATATATGATATATGTAGGGGTACAGTGTGGTCAGTTTGGATTTTGTGTGAGGGGTGGGTATAGATGATGATATGTGGGCCACAGTGTGGTCAGTTGGGTAGTGAGGAGTATATATATATATGTGGGGACACAGTGTGGGTCAGTTGTGGTGTGAGGGGTATATATGATATATGTGGGGGAACAGTGTGGTCGTTGTGGTGTGAGGGGTCTATATGATATATGTTTTTTTTTTTGGGTGGGGGCACAGGGGTCAGTAGTTGTGGTTTATGTTGTTGTGAGGGGTATATATGATATATGTGGGGGCACAGTGTGGTCGTTGTGGGTTGTGAGGGGTATATATGAATATGTGGGGGCACAGTGTGATAAGTTGTGGTGTGAGGGTATATAGGATATAGGGGGGGGGACCACAGTGTGGTCAGTGGTTGTGAGGGGTATATATTATATATGTGGGGCACAGTGTGGTCAGCTGTGGGTGAGGGGCATATATGATATATGTGGGGGACCAGGACAGGGTCAGTTGTGGTGTGAGGGGTGGGTGTAAGATATATGTGTGGGAACAAGTTTGGTCAGTTGTGGTGTGAGGGGTATATTGATATATGGGGGGCACAGTGTGTCAGTTGTGGGTGTGAGGGGGTTGTATATGATTGTATGTGGGCAGGTACGTGTGGTCATTGTGGTGTGAGGGTATATAGATATAGGTGGGGGCACAGGTGGTCAGTTTGTGGATGTGAGGGTATATATGATATATGTGGGGGCCGTGTGGTAAGTTGTGTGGAGGATTATATATGATCGATGTAAGGGAACAGTATGTGGTCCGTTTGGGTGCGGGGGTTGTATCTGATGTATGTGGGGTTACAGGTGTGGTCAGTTGTGGTGTGAGGGGTTTTGGTGTGATGGATATGTGGGGGTTTACAGTGTGATCAGTTGTGGGGTGAGGGGGTATATATTGAGATATGTGGGGACAGTTTTGGTCCGTTGTGGGGCGAGGGGGATAGATGATATATGTGGGGCACAGTGTGGTCAGATGTGGTGTGAGGGGCATATATGATATATGTGGGGGCCAGTGTGATCAGTTGTGCGTTGTGAAAGGGTATATGGTATATGTGGGGGTACAGTGTGGTCAGGTGTGGTGTGAGGGATATATTAGATATATGTGGGGCACAGTGTGGTCAGTTGTGGTGTGAGGGGTGTATTGATATATGGGGGGCACAAGTGTGCGTCAGTTGTGGCTGGAGAGGGTATAGATCTATGTGGGGGGGTACAGGGAGTCAGTTGTGGTGTGAGGGGTATTATGATTATATGTAGGGGTACAGTGGGTCAAGGGGATGGGGTGAGGGGTGGTATATTTGATATAGTGGGACAGTTGTGGTCAGTGTGTGGTGTGAGGAGATATATGATGATATGTGGGGGCAAGGGCACAGTGTGGTCAGTTGTGGTGTGAGGGGTATATATGTATATGTGGGGGGGCAAGTGTGGTAAGTTGTGGTGGAGGGGTATATATGCAAGTGGGGACACAGTTGTGGTCGTGTGGTCGGGGTGTGAGGGTATATATGATATATGTGGGGGCACAGTTGTGCTGGTCAGTTGTGGTGTGAGGGGTATATATGATATATGTGGGGCACAGTGTGGACAGTTTTGTGGTTGTGAGGGGTATCATTGTATATATGATATATGTGGGGGGCACAGTTGTGGTCAGTTGGGTGTGAGGGGTAATATGATAATTAGTGGGGCACAGTGCGGACAGTTGTGGTGCTGAGGGGGTATATATGATATATGGGGGCACAGTGTGGTCAGCTTGGTGTGAGGGGCTATAGGATATATGTGGGGACAGTGTGGGATCAGTAGTTGTGGTGCTGAGGGGTTGTATATGATATATGTTGGGGGAACAGTGTGGTAGTTGGGGTTGGAGGGGTATATTGATATATGTGGGGCACAGTGTGGTCAGTGTGGTGTGAGGGGTGTGTATATGATGTATGTGGGGGTGGGGTAGGTACAGTGGCGTCAGTGGTGGTGTGAGGGTGATATTTATATAGGGTGGGGGCACAGGTGGTCAGTGTGGTGTGAGGGTTAATATATGTATATGTGGGGGGCACAGTGTGGTCAGTTGTGGTGGTGGTGTGAGGATTATATATGGATATATGTAGGGCACAGTGTGGTCGTTGTGGTGTGCTTGTGAGGGGTGTATATGATGTATGTGGGGTTACAGTGTGGTCAGTGTGGTGGTCGAGGGGTGGTTGTCTATGATATATGTGGGGGGACAGTGTGATCAGTTGTGGTGTGAGGGGGTATATATGATATTGGGGTGTCTACAGTTTGAGTCCGTTGTGGGTGAGGGGTATATATGAATATGTGGGGCACAGTGTGGTCAGCTGTGGTGTGAGGGGCTATATGATATATGTGGGGGCACAGTGTGTCAGTTGTGGGTTGTGAGGGGTTTGTATATGATATGAGTGGGGGTACAGTGTAGATCAGTTGTGGTGTGAGGGGTATATATGAATATATGTGGGTGTACAGTGTGGTCAGTTGTGGGATGAGGGTTATATAGATATAGGTGGGGCACAGTATGTGGCAGTGTGGTTGTGAGGGGTATATATTATTATATGTTGGGGAACAGTGTGGTAAGTGATGGTGTGTGAGGGGTGTAGATGATATATGCGGGGCACGTGGGTCAGTTGATGGTAAGTGAGGGTAATATATGATATATGTGGGGCACATGTGGTTTAGTGTAATGTGAGGGGTATATAGATATATGTGGGGGCACGTGTGGTCAGTTTGGGCTGTGGGGGTATATCTGATATCATGGGGGGCACAGTGTGGTCAGTTAGTGTGGTGTGTGAGGGTATATATGATATATGTTGGGGCACAGTGGTCGTCAGTTGTTGGTGTGAGGGGTATATAGAAATATATTGTGGGGGACAGTTGTGGTCAGGTGTGGTGTTGAGGGGAACTGTGAGGGGAATATCTGTATATGTGGAGGCACAGTGTGGTCAGTGTGATGTGTGAGGGGTATATAGATATTATGGGGGGCACAGTGCGGTCATCGTCAGTTTGGGTGAGGGGGGTATATATGATATATGTGGGGGCCACCAGTGCGCGTAGTTGTGGGGTGAGGGGTAATATGATCATATGTGGAGCAAAGTTGTGGTCAGTTGTGGTGTGAGGGCGTATATATGTATATATGTGGGGGGGAACAGTGCGGTCAGTTGGGATTGTGAGGGGTTAATATGACTATGTGTGGAAACAGTTGGTCAGTTGTGGTGTGAGGGGTAATATGATGTATGTGGAGGGCACAGTGTGTGGTCAGTTGTAGGTGAGGGGGTGGGTATATGGATATATTGGGGGCACAGTTGTGGTCAGTTGTGGGTGTGAGGGGTGGGTAAATATGATATAATGTAGGGGTCAGTGTGGTAGTGTTGGTTGTGAGGGGTATATATGTAGATGTGGGGCGTTACAGTGTGGTAGTTGTGGTTTTTGTGAGGGGCGGATATATGATATATGTGGGGCGTTGACAGTTGTGGGGCAGGTTGTGGTGTGCGGGGTATATATGATATATTGGAGGCACAGTGGGCGTTCCAGTTTGGTGTTGAGGGGTGGGATATATGATATCTGGTGGGGGGCACAGTGCGGTCAGTTGTGCTTGGAGGGGTAATATGATATATGTGGGGGTACAGTGGTGTGGTCAGTCGTGTTGGATGAGGGTACATATGATATATGTGGGCACGTGTAGTCAGTTGTGGTGTGTGATGGGTATATATGACTATGTGGGGGGGCACAGTGGGGCAGTGGTGTGTGAGGGGATATATGATATATGTGGGGTGCGTACAAGTTGTAGTCAGTGTGGTGCGAGGGGTATATATGACTATGTGGGGAGGTACAGTGGGGTCAGTTGTGTGTGAGGGGTATATATGATATATGGGGGGAGGCACAGTGTGGCGTTGTGGTGTGTGAGGGGTATATCTATTGATATATATGTGGAGGCAAACAGTGGGGTCAGTTGTGGTTGTGAGGGGTATAGTGAGATAGTTGGGCACAAGTGTGGGAACGTGGTGGTATGGTGTGAGGGGGGTATATATGATATATGTGGGGGCAACAGCGTGGACACAGTTGTGGGATTGTGTGAGGGGGGATATATGATATATGTGGGGGGCACAGTGGGGACAGTTATGGTGTGAGGCCGGTTATATATGAATCTGTGGGGGCACAGTGGGGGACAGTTGTGGTGTGAGGGGTTAGATGATTATATGTGGGGGGCACAGTGTGGACAGTTGTGTGGGGTGTGTATATATGATATATGTGGGGCCACAGTGGGGGTCAGTTGTGGTGTGAGGGGATATATGATCTATGTGGGGGGGACAGTGTGGAACAGTTGTGGTGGGAGGGGTTAATGGTATAGATGATATATGTGGGGAGGGCAAGTGTGGTCAGTTGTGGGTGGGTGGGAGGGGTATATCTGATATGTGGGCGGCCAGTGCGGACAGTTGTGGTGGTGTGAGGGGTATATATGAATAGGTGGGGGGGCACAGTTGTGGTCAGTTGTGGTGTGAGGGGGATCTATGATATTATGTGGGCACTGTGTGGTACGTGGTGGTGTGAGGGGTATATATGATAATGTGGGGGCACAGTGTGACAGTTGTGGGTGTGAGGGGTCTATATGATATCTAGGTGGAGGCCAGTGTGGTCAGTTGTGGTTGTGAGGGTATATATGATATATGTTGGGGCACAGTTGTGGACAGTTGTGTGTGAGGGGTATATATGATATAGTTGGGGGCACAGCAGTGGGACAGTTGTGGGTGAGGGGTTATATTGATATATGTGGGTGGGCACGTGTGGACAGTTATGTGTGAGGGGTTATATATGATATATGTGGGCACGTGTGGACAGTTGTGGTGTGAGGAGGTTATATATGATATTATGTGGGGGGCACCGTGTGGCCAGGTTGTGGGTGAGGGGTCTATATGATATATGTGGGCACAGTGGGTCAGTTGTGGTGGGAGGGGGTATATATTGATATATGTGGGGGGGGCACCAGTGTGCGACAGTTGTGGGTGGGGGGTATATATGATATATGTGGGGGGCACAGTGTGGTCATTTGGTTGTGTTCCCCCCCCACACCCCCCCACCCCACCCCACCCCCCACTACCCGTCGCACGGACCCAGGCTCCAGACGATATATGTCGCGAGCCGCGACACACGCTGCCCCGGAACCACCAGCAGGCCCCCCCCCGCGTGCGTGTGAGGGGTATCTTGTATCTGTGGGGGGCAAGTGTGGTCCGTGTGGTGAGGGGTATATTTGATATTGTGGGGACAGTGTGTAAGTTGTGGTGTGAGGGGTATATATGATCTATGTGGGCGGCACAGGTGGACAGTTGTGGTGGTGTGAAGAGGGGTATATATGATATTGCTTTGGTCACCCTCACTCATAGATGTAGATCTTGTGTCACCCCCTATCCTCATAGATGTAAGCTTTGTGTCCCCCCTCATCCTCATAGACTGTAAGCTCTGTGGTCTCCCCTTATCCTCATAGGACTGTAAGCTCTGTGTCACACCCTATCCTATAGACTGTAAGCTCTTGTCACCCCCTCATCCTCATAGACTGTCAGAAAAATATGCTTGTGTGCATTGGCTTTAAAGGGGTTTTTTCCACGAACCAAGTTAGTGAAGAGACCCCACAATACCCGAGAACAAGGCCGATGAGGTTCCCAGCTAACCTAGTTGGACCCCCATCAATTGGAGATTAATGCGAGAAGACGGCCGTGCATGAGCGTTTTCTTGTTCCGTACATCAATGGAGCTGAACAGAATTGCTTGCGCCGTGATACAGCCTGAATTTGGTTCGTAGGACTAAGGACCGTCGGACACACTAGTTTGTCTGGAGTTTGCCAGAATATTCCGTTTTGCGCCAAAAGTGTGCCCTGGGTTTTTTTTGCGCACCGATCGTATTTGGCGTCATTAGGAACGGCTTGCTTGCGGAAAACATAATCGGGGGGGCGTGCGTCGGACAACCCAATGGGATTCGGGACAAACCGCGGAATTTAAAAAGCGTTTTGTGTCCAAGATCAGTACTCACATTCACCAGGAAAGAGGACGTGATCTCGCGGACCTCTGGCGCAGCAGCGACACAGGAAGGGAACTCGGGTCACGTCTTAGTGAATGAGCCGGACCACGATCCATGTGGACCAATGCACACGCGGGATCACGACGTAGACCCGTAAGTAAATCTGCCCCCATTAGTGGGGTCGTTGTCCAGGACAAAAAACTGGAACGGGTATTGTATAACTTAAGATGGCTGTTTGTGCGGCTGGAACTTCTGCTGTCTTCTAATGGCAGCAAACACATCGGGACATGTGGCTGTCCCTCTGCTGAGTAGGCCATTGAGAATGAGATGGTAGAAGTTTAAGTGACATGTGGTATGCTTAGGAGCGCAGTGTGGAGATGTTATGAAAGGAGGTTAAGATACATGGGGCAAAGGTATATCAGATAATAAGTCTCAGCTGGAGTCCATCTATTTAAAGATTCCTAGAACTGAAATACAGGTACTGGTCGTCTCTGAGATGAGTTTGTGTCAATGCCACTTCTGCACTGTGATGCTGTAATGTAGCACTGTCCAACCAAACGGTAGAGACAATATAGTATGGTGTGATGGTATAGATGGTAAAACTGTAATGTGCCTGGATGAGGGCACCCATAAGGCTTTACTCAGGTATCAATTTCAGTAGAAAATATAGTTGCCAACTATCATGAGTATTTGGAAAATTATAAAAGAAATTAATTGTTCGGTATCGGCAGTGGATTAACCGTAACCCCTCTCATAATACACAGGTGATATGTAACAGACGTCTACATTTGTTAACTTTATTGCCCTTTTTGTTTGTATATTAGGATGTGCGTGTTGTATGTAAAGGTTATTGAGAGTAACTCCCTACATTTTTAGGGCTGTTACTAAAGTGAAAGAGTGAATTTGTTGAGACCGGAACAGGTGTGCACCCAGTATAAAAGGAGCTGAGGATAGGGTGACGCTGGCTCTGAGGAGGTGTGGGCACACAGAGTCATGACCGGAGGATGTATGATATAACCCGTGTATTCTAGGTTTTAGCCTCTTCTCCCGCTGCTGTGTTGAGTTCTTATTTGTCTCTTTCTCAATGTTTTTACTTTTGAGTAAACAAAAATTCAGTTCCATAGTACAGGGATCGCTTCGCGTCCTAAAAAAAAAAAAATCCCGAGTTGAGTTAAGGACTTTAAAGGCGACTCCTAGTTTACAGACGACTTCTCTGTGCCCGCCTGTGACCCCTGGTGAAAGCTCTCTGGAGCTGGTAGTTCTTCTGTACTTTGGACCTCAGACTGCATGATTCAAGTACGAAATATCAAAATTGTTCTCAAATTAAGTTTTTATTTATTCCTATGACAACCCCGATCTTTTTTGAATCCTACTTCTCACAAAATGGCTATAAACTTACAAAATCTACCTTCCAAACGGTAGTAGTAGAAGAGAGAACATAAGCTTCAGCTTCATCTCACAGCCAACCAGTTCGTGGCACCTAATAGTGCAGTACAGGGGTGCCGCAGTGTAATTTGATTAGTGCCCACCCCGACATCATCAGGAATTGTTCCCACTGTGACATTGGCAGGTACATTTTGGTAATGATCAGGACCGCACGGAATGGAATGCCAAGTAAAAAAAAAAATTTACAAAAGTTTTTTTAATAAAATAATCGCACAATGTCTGATCTACAGTTATATTTGAAAAGCGGATTTCCCATCCCTAAACACTTGGCAATATGTCATGAAAATTTTTGTTGTTATTTTGACTCCGGCATATGAAAATTTTTTTATGAAAAGAATCTCAAAAGGAGTTCATGTAAAGTTGTCCAATTGGTACCAGTTGAAACGTCATACCACTCCCTGCAAAGGAGATGTCCAGTTTCCATATGAATGACTGTTTACGAGTGCCAAGTTTTTATTTTGCGTTTCATATCAGAGTACAGGTAGGTATAGAATGTGGCACCACCTCCAGTCCTTGTATAAATTTGTGTTGGTCTCTTGAGAGTTAAAAAAAAGTGTGCCTGGGTCCTGGGGGTACCGTTGTTGTCATGGGACATGGTGGCACATATGGCTGATGATCCGTAGACCAGTTAGAGGATTGTGAGGTTTACAAAGGGTTCAAGATCAACAAGATTCTGAAATTTGATTTGAAAAACCCCCCAAAATTGAAATTATCTGCAGGCTACAGGGATAGTGGACCCATAGACCAATGCAGACGATCAGTGTGCAACTGCCCCATAAAATATACAAGCGCTGGCGGGGGAAGAGATGGAACGCACGTGCGGGAATGCCACCCTCCTCAGACTGCAATGATTCAATGTAAGAAATATCAAAGTTTTCTCAATTTAAGTTTTTTATTTATTCCTATGACAACTCGACATATTTTGAATCCAATTCTCACAAAAATGAGATAAACTTACAAAAAAACCATGAAGTCACAGACCGCGATGAAGGCCATAGGAATGTGAGGCCGGGCGCTCCGCTGCAGGGACTTCCCCCTGCTGTGTTCCTGTTCTCTGATGCCTCCTGTGTCACGTGACCCGCGTCATGACGTTCCCCGTGTAGGCCGGCATCTCTCCCTACTAGGTTTGAAGGCCCCGAGCACTGCTGTGAGCAGTCAGCTCAGAGACCACACAGGAGCCAGGATGGGAGCAGGAGCGTGGAGATCTAAGTGAGGCTGGGGGGCGCGGTCACCACGCCGGGTGCACCTGCGACCTGACATATTGGTCGCAGAAGCACCCATGACAGTACCCCCCCTTCGCCCTCCCTCTCTTCTTGGTCCGGAGAAACCCTTGGAGGCGGATATGGTCCCCAATGTTATCCTCAGGCTCCCAAGATCTCTCCTTAGGCCCAAACCCCTTCCAATCAACAAGGATGAACCGCTTGCCTCTCAAGGTGTTCATGTCCATAATCTCCTTAACCACAAAGACGTCAGTGGAGTTTGCCACTGGAGCAGGAGGAGGAGGAGGTTGCTGAGAAAAGCGACTCAAAATGACAGGTTTCAGGAGGGAGACATGGAAGGAGTTCAGGATGCGCATAGTGGGAGGAAGATTGAGTTTATACACCACAGGATTTATGCACTTCACCACCTCGAAAGGACCCAGAAAATGTGGTCCAAGCTTGTAGCCAGGGATTTTTAGCTGGACTTATCTGGATGATAGCCACACCTTGTCAACCAGAGAGAAGAATGGAGGAGACCTACATTTCTTATCGGCCTGGGACTTGGTGTGGGCAGAGGCCCGTATCAGAGACTGACGAGTCTGTTCCCAGATTGATTTAAAATCCTGCACCAACTCTTCTACCGCAGGGACATCCGAAGGAATGGACAGAGGAAGAGGTGGGCATGGAATTTGTCCATAGACAACAAAGTAAGGAGTTGCCCAAGCAGACTCAGAGTCGAGGGAGTTATAGGAGAACTCTGCCCATGGCAGCAGATAGGACCAGTCATCCTGACGGGCAGAGACAAAATGGCAGAGATAACAGCCCAAAGTTTGGGTCCACGTTTACACTTGACCTTTCAACTGTGGGTGATAAGCGGAAGAAAAGTCAAAATTCACTTGCAGTTGGTTACACAAGGATCGCCAGAACTTAGAAACAAACTGAACCCCACGATTAGAAATGATGTGCTGAGGAAGTCCATGAAGCCGGAAGATGTGATGAAAGAACAAACTAGCAAGGAGCAGACAGAAGACCTGGAAGGG
Source organism: Engystomops pustulosus (assembly GCA_019512145.1). Classification (NCBI taxonomy): domain Eukaryota; kingdom Metazoa; phylum Chordata; class Amphibia; order Anura; family Leptodactylidae; genus Engystomops; species Engystomops pustulosus. Next base: position 108,076 of record WNYA01000714.1, read on the forward strand.
GAACAAAATGGGATCTTGGAAAACCGGTCAGTCACTACCCAGACGATGGTACTACCAGAGGAAGGCGGAAGGGCCATGAGCCCCAATGTCCCTGAGTCAATATCCTCTTTCGCAATGCAGGTTGAACATATGTCTTTCTGGGGGGAAGCTGCTGAAGATCCACCAGAGCAGCAACAACCGGTTGTTAAGGAGAAATAATATGCCGACGGGCGCCGGTTCCTATCTAATGACATCAGAGGCACGGAAAGGGCATCAGCCTTGATATACTTCTCAGCAGGACGGAAGTGGATCAGAAGGTTGAAACGTAAAAAGAAGAGTACCTTGCCTAGGGTTGAGACGTTGGGCTGTCTGGTGATATAGGAGATTCTTATGATCTGTATACACACAGACCGGATGGTGAGCTCCCCCCAGAAGATAACGGCACTCTTCCAGGGCAAGTTTGATGGCCAGAAGTTCTCTATGTCCTATAGAGTAATTCCTCTCTGCGGAGGAAAAAGAGTTCGGCCTTTAGGCCCTTTCTGGGTGAGCACTGCCCCCTGTACCTACAGAGGACGCATCAATTTCCAGATGAAAGGGCTTCTCTCTATCAGGTCTAGTGAGAACTGGGGCTGAGGCAAAGGCAGATTTAAACCTTGAGAAGGCTTCTTCAGCCGCCAAAGACCACAGACTGGGATTGGTGCCCTTCTTGGTGAGCGCCACTGAGAGATCCAAGAGTGCAGAATAAACTGCGGGTAATAGTTCGTAAAACCAATCTCTGAATTGAACGCAGACCTTCCGGACGCAGCCATTGGAGAACCCCAAACAGCTTGGCAGGATCCATCTTGGGGCCTCTGTCGGAGATAACGGTGCTTATTTACTAAGGGTCGTGGATCACACTTTCGTCGGACTGTTAAAGTTTTTTTCGGAATTTGCGCAGCTTTGACAGGTATTTAACAGGGGTTTGTGCTGGGATTGTGTCGCAGGCAATCAGATGGTGACGCAGCTGTGCTGGCTTCCATGTGACATAAATCGGGGGGCGTGCCGCCGGACGGTCAGACTGGTTCTGACTGATTTAAGACTCAAATTGTGTCGCAAGACAATGCACTTACATACACCAGGAATAAGAAGGTGAACTCTGGCGTACCTGAGTGGGGAAGCGACACATGCAAGATATCGTCAGGCAATGCACTTTTGTGAACTACACTGGATCGGGTAAGTAAATGTGCCCTAATATAGCCGAGGAAAGGAAGGCCCCACTGATGAAATTTAAATTTTTTCGAGTTTGGCGATTGGTCCTGAGGAAGAAGAACTTGCCGTACGTGGGACTGGTGGGGCTCTAGATCCGGGCAGAATACCAGAATGTCATCAAGATAGACCACCACACAGGTATGTAGCAGATATATGAAGATGTCATTGATGAATTCTTTAAATACGGCTGGCGCATTGCACAGTCCGAAAGGCATTACCAAATACTCGAAATGTCGATGACGAGTGTTAAAGGCAGTCTTCCACTTGTCACCCTTGCGAATCCGGATGAGGTTGTAGGCCCCATGAAGGTCCAGTTTTTAGAAAACCTTGGAGCCATGTAGGCAGTCAAAGAGCTGAGTGATGAAAGGCGACAGATAGCGGTTCTTAACCATGACCGAGAAATGCTGTAAGGGTACCTTGAATGCCACCTTAGACCGTGCAGTGACAAATTGAGACAGCATAAGTTCAATGTGCAGGGAGCAGTGGGTGATAAAGCTGCACAGCTTGCAGTCCCCATCATACATGGTAGACATGGAGAGTCTCAGCCTAGGTTTAGCAGCAGGCAGGCCAACCGGATTCGCTGGAGAGGTTGCAGGGGTCTGAAGTTGTTGGTGAGTGGCAATCAACTGCTGCAGCATAGCGGTGACTTGTCCAAGCTGTTCACCTTGCACCATAATCTGCTGGGACTGCTTGACCACAACAGTGGTAATATCAGCCTATTTAGGTAGCAGAACCTTGGCGGGGTCCATGGCCGGATCTTACTATCAGACTTCAGTGATAGTAGACCCCCTGGACCACTGCGGACGATGACACAAGCAGACACCTGGGACCGGAATCTAAGTGGCACCCAGTTTTCACCAGTGCCCGATGCAAAGCAGGTTGGACCACCAGGTCCTTCCAGTGCCACAGGAGCGACTGTGTCCGTGGTGGCAGCCAAGGCGAGGTACAGAGTCAGGTGGCAAGTTTGTGGTCGGGGAGAGGCAGGAGATCAAGACGGGTGGCAAAGGTTTGGGGTCAGAGGCAGAGCAGAAGGTCAGGGCTGGCAGCAGAAAAGCGTAAACTGGAACAGGTCCGGGGTCACAACAGGAGGTCAATACTTAGGAACAACGCACAGGTAGTAGCTTTCTCTAAGGCATATAGCAAGAAGATCTGGCAGGGAATGCTGGGAGAGGTAGCTGTGACCGGCTTTTATCAGAATCCTGGAAGGGGCCAGCTCCAATCAGCAGTGCGCTGACCCTTTAAATTCACAAGCGCTGGCGCGCCCTAAGAGGGAGGCGCTAGGAAGCCGGGATGGGAGCAGGAGCGTGGAGAGGTGAGTGTGGCTGGGGGTAGCGGCTGCCACGGAGAGGGGCACAGGTGCGCCTGCATGTGGGTCGCCGGAGCACCCGTGACAGCCACTACAAACACTTCATACGTCAGGGATACTTCAGATTTTTTTTGGCTAAATTATCTGAAGTAAAATTAGATCAGCATAGTGATGTTATTTTGGCATCATTTGATGTTGTATACCTCTATTGATCGTGTGCAGGGTTTACAGGCAATAAGGAAGAAGTTGGGTAATTCCCAGTATACTGAAAAAGAATGTACATTCCTTATTGACTTGCTTGAGTTGGTTTTGCATAAAAGCTATTTTTTATTTGCTCATAATTTCTATATGGTTCCAACCTACACCAACATTGCCGTGTCTGTATTGGAGGAGGAGTGCATCTATGTATCCCACCACTTTGGCAAGGTGTTGATTGGGTGGAGGTATACTGTTTCTTGAATGAAGTTGATGAGGACATCAAATTTACTACGGTATTATCCAAGTTGGAGATTACATTTTTAGATGTATTTTGATGTGTTTCTAGTATGAAAAAATTAAAAGGGTTTATCCGCAGACCTGTTTGTAAGACCCATGGATAGGAATAACCTTTTCAGGTGCGGGAGTAGTCACCTGAGACTTATGCCTGAGTCCATGCCATTAAGTCAACTCCTAAGGGGCCAAGAGAATCTCAAGGGAATCTTTACTATTGGAGATGAACTTGATCCTTATGGAGAATGAATTAAAAAATCGGAAATATACAAATAAGATTATAGAGTAAAATAAAAAGATGGCCATGACTAGAGATTGTGATACCTTGTTGAAACCAATCCATAATATGAATACTTTTAAGAGAATAACATTTATCCATAGATCGCTAAGATCATTAGGCCAGCCCTGAATAGAGACCCTATGAATATACCTGAATTAGGGCCGATGTGGGCTTTGTCCCAAACTGGTCTATGGGGTAAGAAATGTACCGGTAGTTTTCCATGTTGGTCTTGTGTTAACTGTTCCTATAAGGGGAAAGGTTAGAATTTTGCACATAATGGAAAATCAATTAAGAGATTAGATCAGACATTTTCATGATTACAACAGTGGCCATGTCATATATTTGTTGAGAAGCCACGTGGACTTGTCTATGTTGGAGAAACGACTCTTTTAAAACCAGGTTTAACCAACATAGGCCTACCATACATAAAATAGACAGGATCTTCCTGTATCTAGACACTTTTTGAGAAGGGACTGAAGTACAGCTAAAATTTACTCTCATAGACCTCAGTTACGTCGTGGGGGTAACCGAGAAAAACCGTTACATAAGAAAGAACTAATGAGCTAAACACATTAAAGCCTAATGGCCTTAATGTTGCTTACAACTTCGGGAGTGTCATTTAGGTTTGACCTGCAATAATTGTACTAGACCTGTTGTGTATTTAAAAATGTTTTTGATTTTAATATATTTTTTTTCTTATTTTCTAGATTTCCTGAGAATTATTCGGAAGCTGACGTCTCACATATTCAATATACTTATTACCGATTTGATTTGAAACCTGTTTTGTATTGTTGTTGGCCGATTTTTGGAGTATGAGCATAATAAAAATCACAGCGCTGGGTTCTATTCCGGATATTCCCTGTATACAGGTGGTCAATGTGGATGCGCTTGGTGGCGACTTATCTCATATATATGGGGCTAGTGTTGCACCATAATGTATACCACGTTTATGGCACTGACGAGCCCCGTTTCAGAGCCAGTTCAGATCATACTGTGGGGAAGGTATGGTTTTATTATTGTTACCCATTATACATATATGTGGCCTGATTGCGCTGTGCACTGTTTGTATATCAAGCCATGTTTGGCTATTACATACACGTTTGGCCCCATAGCACTGTGTACAGTTCATAAACTGATGACAGCATGGGCTGCCCTTACTCCTTATGGCTGCTGCGATCACTTGCTTTGACTGCGCATGCGCGGGTATTGCCTTCCAGCCATGCTCGGTGCGCAGTGTGAGGCACATTCCTTGTGCACCAATAACATGTGCTTATAAACACACTGAGACGCCAGCTACCGATTAGTAATGTGTGCACCAGCCAATTCATTAGTGGGTCATGTGACCACATATTTCATGGATTTATGTTTTTACTTGTTGTCAGGGCTCTGAGTCTGTGGACCCTCTGGACCACTGCGGGAGGTGGTACTAGCCGACACCTGGGACCGGAGTCTAAGTGGCACCTGGTCTTCACCAGAGCCCTTCGCAAAGCAGGATGGGCTTGGTGCGGCGGGATACCACCAGGTCGCTCCACAGGTGCGACTAGAACGCGGTGGAAGCCAAGGTAGTAATACAGGAGACAGTCTGTACCCGGGGTCACAGCGGGAGAACAGCACAGGAAGGCACACTAGGACTCACGAATCGCAGGAGCTGGCACACGGATCAGGAACACAGGAACGGACTGGCACACTGGACAGGAACGCAGGAGACACAGAAACGCAGGAGATGCAAGATACACAGGAACGCAGGATACACAGGAGACGCAGGATACACAGGAACGCAGGATATACAGGAACACAGGATACACAGGAACGCAGGATACACAGGAGGGCTTCCTCTTCTAGGAAATGGCTTGAAGATCTGGCGGGGAATGATGGGAGCCGCCGGATTAAATGCATTCCCGGAAGTGGCCAGGGCCAATCAGCTGTGCGCTGGCCCTTTCAATATTGAAGTAGAGGTGGAGGTAAGTCCACGGGCAGCGGAGAGGGGCACGGGTGCATCCGCGATCAGTGGTATGGATCACGGGGGTGCCCGTTCCCCTGACAGTTGTATTTAATAAGATGATTATACACTTTATTTACAGCTAGAAAAATGTACACTTTATTTAGCACCAGCACTTTTTTTTTTGCACTTGCACTTGATATACATTGATTGGTGTGTATTGTAAAATTTGTTGTTTTAAACAAGAACGCACTGTTATTGTATATTGGGAGTATATATACTTGTTCACTATGGAGTACACATTGTTGGAGGAAGGTGGTAACACCAAAACGTTGCCGGTTTTAGAATAAACTCTACTTCACTTTTTGGAAGTAGATCTTGTTGGATTTGGAGTATTGCTTCATTTTTTGGATTTGATTTCGACATGAGTTTCTACCCTGGACTCTGAAGCCTCTCACGGGTGCTCCTGGGACCCACATCTCTCAGTGGCGGTGGCCATTCCCGACCCTGCACGTTCCTGTTCCCTAGGGCATGCACATGCCGACACGCGCAAATTTAAAGGGCCAGCGCACCGCTGATTGGGACTGTCCACTTCCCTTAAAAGCCAGCTTCTCCCAGCATCCCCTGATGGATCTTTGCACTTATATGCCTCAAAGAAAGCTTCCTGTGACCCCAGCCCTGTAACCCTGACCTCCTGCTCTGTCAAAGACCCTGAACCGTTGCTGCCTGTCTTGACCATCTGCCTGTCCACGACCACAAGATTTCCTGCTGATTTTGTACCTCAACCTTGGTTACCACCATGGACAAGTCGCACCTGTGGAACGACCTGGTGGTATCCCGCCGCAGCAAGACCAACCCGCTTTGCGGTGGGCTCTGGTGAAAACCGGGTGCCACTTAGATTCCGGTCCTAGGTGTCGGCTTGTGTCATCATCCGCGGTGGTACAGGGGGTTCACTACCCCAGAAGCCTGACAAAGCCTTTGCAACCCCCACCTCTTAGAGGGGCCATCTTGGACACTGTGGTGCTGTGGACTTTCTTTTCTGGTCTCCAGAAAAGAAAGTACAGAAAAGATATGAGATAGATAGATATAATCTTGGTCCTGAGAATGTATCAGTTTAGTAATCTTTGTTCTGATAATGTATCTTCTAGGAACATAACTATGTTGTAATCTTGGCTCCTGTATTTATGTAGTAACCTTGGTTCCAGATTCTAATACTGCTGTAATTGGGTGGGAGCTCAGCTGTCAGATACTTGACGCTTCTGTCAGGCTTCAGAGGTATTGAACCTACTGTACCACCGCGGATGAGGACATAAGCCGACACTTGGGACCGGAGTCTAGGGGGCACCTGGTTTTCACCAGAGCCTGCCGCAATGCGGGTTGGACTTGCTGCGGTGTGGTACCACCAGGTCGTTCCACAGGTGCAACTTTGTCCGCTGTGGTGGCCAAGGCGAAGTACAGAGACGTTGAGCAGAATCGTAGTCGGGGACAGGCAGGAGGTCAGGACGAGCAGCACGGGATCAGAGTCGGGGACCTAGCAATAGGTCAAGGCAGGCAGCAGAGGAGCGTAGTCAGGAACAGAACCGGGGTCACAACTGGAATTCATAATACAAGCACAGGGCATCAGGAAAAAAGCTTTCTCAAAGGCCCAAGGCACACCGGCAGGGTGTGCAGGGAGAGGCAGGATTATAAAGAATTCTGGGAGCTGTGGGGCTCTGGGGAACAGAGAGGGGCACGGGTGAGTGACAGCCTCCCACAGTGAACGCATGGGCTCTGCTTGTGCGATCTCCATTATGTACTGGTAAGTCATGGTGTTCCCAAAAAAATATACTATGCTTGAGTATTGCTTTATATTGTAGATGTATTGGACCAATTTTTCACTCATTGAAATTATTATTTGATTTCTTTCAGGTCAATTAAAAATAGACCAGAGCGATTCCCCTATAGAGACCCTGCTGGGGTATAATGTCACCCTCCCTTGTCTGTTCTCTGGTTATGACGCTTCAAAATTGGCTCCAGAGAAGCTTTCTGTGCGCTGGATACTGAAAACATCTTTAACAGAGAAATCTGTCTATGAGTTCAATGGTGGAAGTATCATCCAAGCCAGACCTTGGTCCTATATACAAGAAGATCGGCTTCTAAGAGGAGACGCCAGTCTATATATACCTAACCTTGTGTTCGGTGATGAAGGAGAATACACCTGTCATCTTATTGTTACTCCTGAGAAAGCAATAAGTACGGTCACTCTGCTGGTGTCAGGTAAGTGCTGCCGATATACAGTCTGCTCACAGAATCTCTCAAATGTAGCTAAAGCCCATGACAGACAAATAAAAAATGGTCTTTTGGTCCTGAGTATTTTGAGGGTATGGTTGTCCATCAAGGTTGTATCCAGAACACGGACAAGGAAAGTGAACCCTAATTCTGAGCCCCCCAACTGCTTGCCTATTTAGTTCAACCTAAATGGTGGCCAATAAGTCATCATTCCTGTGCCAAGATTGAAAGATGTAACAAGACAGACAAACAAATAACAAAAGGGAGGTCAACAATCCGAGTCACAACTAGATAGCAAGTAACATACAGAATCTAATAGACAGGAGAATAGTCAAGGACTGACAGTAAGCTAGCAATACAAACTGACTAGAAAGGTAAGATGGTGTACACCGTGTCACGGGTGCCCCTGCGACCCATGTCTCGGGTCACAGGTGCACCCGTATACCTCTGTGTGCCCCTCTGCAACTACTGACTCGCTCACCTCGCTGGGTTCCAGCGGCGTCTTCCACGGCTCGGGGTGTGCATCCCTGCCTCCTACAGTGTGCGCGTGCGCCGGCTACGTAAAATTTAGAGGGCCAGTGCGCCGATAATTGGGGCTGGCCAGCCACCTTTCCTGATAAATTCCCTTCCTGTGTCCTCATAGCTTTAGAGAAAGCTTGTCTGATGCCCTATGCAATTATCCTGATTTCCAGTTCTGACCTTGATTCCGTTCTTGACCTTGCTCCTGTGCTGTTCGACCTGACCTTCCACTAATTCTCCGACTATGATCCTGTGCTGCCTGTTTCGACCTCCTGTCTGTCCCTGACCACGAGTTTTTCTTAAAATTCTGTACTTCATCTTGCCCGCCACCGCGGACAAAGTCGCGTCTGTGGAACGACCTGGTGGTACCACGCTGCAACAAGTTCAACCTGCTTCGCGGCAGGCTCTGGTGAAAACCAGGTACCACTTATACTCTTGTCCCAGGTGTCGGCTTACAGCATCGTCCACTACCACTGATCCTGACAGTAAGATCCGGCAATGGACCCGCCAAGGTTCCTCTACCTGAAATGGCTGATCTTACCACCATCGTGCTCCAGCAGTCTCAACAGATTGCCATGCAAGGACAGCACTAGTACCACCCATTACTACATCTGAATTGTCTACTGCTGAACCCAGACTGCGTCTATCCATGCCCTCCAAATATGACGGTGAGGCCTTCACAGTTCACCACAGAGCGAGCTAAGGAGACTTTTGTGATCAGCCTTCTTTCTGGGAAATCCCTGGCATGAGCTACTCCCCTCTGCGACAGAAACGTTTCGGTCACGGCTACTCTCACTGCATTCCTTACTGAATTACGGTCCATATTTTAAGAAGCTGCACGGGCGTCTTCTGAGACTGCACTGCTGAACCTGCATCAAGGGGACTACGTGGTGCAGCTGGATTGAAATGAGGCGGCCTCACTTGCGACTTTTAAAAAGGGACGTTCTGGTTAGATAAAAGTCGCCCTGTCTGCACGGGTCCTCTCGTATACGCTGAGTGATCTGATCTCTCTGGCCACTCAGATTGACATCCGGTTTACTGAGCGCTCTGAGGAACAACTTCTGAAACAACCGCAAGTCAGGACCTGATGTCTGCCCTGCCTCAGCCATCTTCTGTGTCTGCTGTAGAGGAACCCATGCAGGTGGAAAGAGCTCATCTGTCTTCCCAAGAGTGTTCCAGACGAAGACAGGAGAACCTCTGCCTCTAGTGTGCCAGCTCAGAGCACTTTCTAACATCTTGTCCAGTCCGTCCACAGCGTCTGGGAAATGCCCGCACCTAGGGTTCTTTGGAGAAGCGTCCCTAGGAGAGAGCAAAGCTTCTCCTCGTCTCAGTGTTCCTGCTCTTCTCAGTTTTTGAACAGGCAACCCAGTTCATGTTTCAGCCTTCCTGGACTCTGGCTCTGCAGGGAATTTCAAGCATTACTTGCAGCTGGTTATCTCTTCTGTAAGTGGCCAGATTCTCCATGGCCCGGTTCAGTATCATACTGAGCCTCTGCAAATAGGGGCGTTGCACAAGAAGAGACTGTCATTTTATGTGTTTCCCTGGTCTACGTCCTCAGTGCTTTTGGGCTTCCCATGGCTGCAGCAACACGCTCCGGTGCTCAACTGGCAGACTAGGGAAATCCTTCGTTGGGGACCTGAGTGCCATTCTCTTGGCTCTCCATCCAGCGTCCGCCATGTCTTCTGTGGACTCCTCCAAGCAGTTGGCAGGTCTTCCCGCTTCTTCTAAGGACTACGCAGATGTTTTCTCTGAGAAGTAAGCGGAGATTCTGCTGCTGCAATGTCCCCACGACTGCCCCCTTGACCTGCTGCCAGGTACATCTCCTTTACAAGGTCGGGTATACCTGTTATCTGTGCCCGAAACCGCAGCTATGTCGGCCTACATCAAGGAGAATTTGCAGAAGAGATTCATCCACAAGTCGTCTTCCCCTGCCTGTGCTGGATTCTTGTTTGTGGCCAAGAAGGATGGTTCCCTCCGTCCGTGCCTCAATTACCACAGTCTCGATAGTCAAGGTGAAAAAATGCTACCCTTTTTCTCACATCACTGAACTTTTTGATCGCCTACCGGGTGCCAAGGTTTTCACCAAGCTAGATCTGCGAGGGGGCATATAAGCTCATCTGCATCCGTGAAGGTGATGAAAGGAAGACAGCCTTCAATACTCGTGACGGGCATTTTGAGTATCTGGTAATGCCCTTTGGACTCCGCAATGCTCCAGCGGTGTTCCAGGAGTTTGTCAACGATATCTTCAGAGACTTGATCTACACTTGTGTCGTTGTCTACTTGGATGATATTCTGGTGTTTTCTCCTGACCAGTCTCATCAGATCCACGTCCAGCAAGTTCTCAGGCGCCTAAGGGCCAATCGCTTATATGCCAAGCTCGAGAAGTGCCAATTTCATCAGAGTAGAACTACAGATGGATCCTGCCAAGTTGCCTGCCGTACTTTAGTGGCCTCGCCCAGTGGGACTACATGCCATACTCAGATTTCTGCGCTTCGCCAATTATTACCAACAATTTATTCCACATTTCTCCTCTATTGTGGCGCTGACCAAGAAGAACCCCAATCCTAGAATCTGGCCTCCAGCGGCTGAAGAAGCTTTCACTAAGCTGAAGTCAGCCTTTGCTTCTGCCCCAGTTCTCACACGCCCAGATACGGAGAAGCCTTCCAAGCTGGAGGTTGATGTCTCATCCATTGGTGCTGGAGCCGTTCTCACCCAGAAAGGGCCCAAAGGTCGAACCTTCACCTGCGGCTTCTTCTCTAAGACCTTCTCATTGGGGATCAGGAACATCTGGCTATAAAGCTATCTTTGGAGGAATGGTGCTATCTTCTGGAAGGAGCTCATCATCTGGTCTATATCTGCACTGACCATGAGAATTTCCTGTATCTCCAGTGTCCTAATACTCGTCAGGATTGCTGGTCCCTCTTCTTTTCCCGATTCAACTTCCTGATTCACTTCCGTCCAGCCGAGAAAGAACGTCAAAGCTGATGCCCCCTCTTGTGCCTCTGATGTTATTGGGGAAGAATCGGCTCCTCGTCATATGGTTCCTCCGGAACGACTGGTTGTTGCTGCTCCTGTGGATCTACGGCAGCTTCCTCCTGGCAAGACCTATGTCTGACCAGCTCTCTGGAAGAGGATACTAACTTTGGGACATTGCTCTCATGTGGCAGGGCACCCTGGGGTGCAGAGATCTATTGCTCTCATATCTTGTTACTACTGGTGGCTAGATTTGGTCAAGGATGTTCAAGATTTTGTGGGTTCAGCAGGTCTGCTCCTGTTGTTGCCTATACCCAGTGTCACGGGTGGTCCCGCGACTCATATCGCGGGTCGCGGGCTCACCCGTGCTCCCCAAGGCTCGCAGGCGCAGCGCCGGCGCAGCTCACCTCTCCCCGGTCCTGTGTCTCCGTGGGCTCCGTGCGCGCGCGTCCCCTTCTCCTAGGGCGCGCGCGCGGCACCTTCAGAAGATTTAAAGGGCCAGCGCACCGCTGATTGGTGTGCTGGCTGAACACTTCACCTTTAAAAGGCAAGTACCTCCCTTACTACCTTGCCGGATCTTTGTGCCTCACAGCCTGAGAGAAAGCTCTGTTGCGATTTGCCTGCGTTCCTGTGTTCCCTGCATTCCAGTGTCTCCTGCGTTCCTGAGTCCTTCCGTGTTCCAGTGTCTACCCGAATCCCTCCGTGCTGCTGTCCTGTGTGCCAGTGTTCCTCCGTGCTATTGTTCGTGTGCCGTATTCCCGTACCCATCTGCTTGGACCTCCTGTTGCTGACCCCGGATTTGACCCTGACGTCGCTTCTCTGCCGCCTGCCCTGACCTTGTGCCTGGATCCGACCAAGAGACTGTTTGCCGTTTCTGTACCCCGACCTTGGCTGCCACTGCAGACAAGTCACTCCTGTGGAACGACCTGGTGGTACCACGCCGCAGCAAGTCCAACCCGCTTTGCGGCGGGCTCTGGTGAAAACCGGGTGCCACTTAGACTCCGGTCCCAGTCACGGGTGACCCTGCGACCCATGTCTCGGGTCGTAGCCGCACCTGTGTACCTCCGTGTGCCCCTCTGTGCCCGCTGACTCACTCACCTCGCCGAGTTCCAGCAGCGTCTTCAGTGCCAAAAATTTGCACTGGCCGGCCGCCTTACCTGCTAAATTCCCAGCCCCTTCCTGTGTCCCCTGCCGGATCTTTGTGCTTCATAGCCTTAGAGAAAGCTTGTCTGATGCCCTGTCAGCAGTTCAGCAAATAGAGCACTGTTTAAAAGTTCTTCTTACGGAGAATGCCAGTTAATGCCTTCTTGTAGGCGTGCTGAGTCTTATAGCCATGCTCCACTAAAGGGATTCTGGGAAAATATGTAAAGTTTTCCAGGATGGAATAAAGAAAACCATGCCTCTTTTAATGAACTTGGAAACCAGCTCCCTTGACATCAAGATGGCCTCCAGGAAGCCTAATGACATGATGCAAGATTAATACTAAATCTGTATATCTATTACAGAAGGAACAGACCCCCAATTGTAGGCAGAGCTGTTTTGACCTGATTGGGTCTCCTCTGTACAGTGTAGGGAACTGGTTTGGCTGAGTGAAAGGCTTTTGAACAGGGTCGGGAAGTAAAAGTTCTCCTTACGAAGACTGGTTGGGTCAATAATTAGCATATTAGGTAGTGTGAGACACTGAAGGGGTTAACTGTGGATGGGCGGTATGTTTCCCCTAGGTTTTGCTTCTATGCAAGGCCTTAGTGCTGAGGTGGGTTTGTCCAGCACCTTGGACACAGGTGATGGGTGCAGACTAATGAGCCTGGATAAAGTCACTCAGCAGAGTTGAGTGTGTGGTCTCTCTCTGGAAGGAGGCTGTGGAGCATGCAGCCTTGTTCTCTGGGCCTGGAGCAACAAAAGTGTTTTGTTAGCGGTGAGTCAGAGAACCAATGTTTAGTTAGCACCCTGACGGGTAGGATATTATTTTGTTTGGATGCCTGAATGTGAAGGCTGTTTTATTTTACTTTTTCTGCAATAAACGCAGGCGAGACCTGTTTTGGACTGTACCTTGGTGTCACTGTCTTGAACTGCATCACAGCACCCCGTTACCACGGTCTCTACTGGGCCAAATCCCCACAGTAGATAAAGTGTAATTTAGAAAGTATTATAGGATTAGGTCATGATAGATTAGGGCTTGGAAGGTCTTTGCCATCACTTGTCATCATTATCTTGCACGGGTTAATGACTCTTCTGACGTGAACACAAGAACGTGGCGCGAATGTGGGGTTTTTTTCCAATTTTTCCACATTTGGAATTTTTTTCCAGTTTCCCAGTACACGTCATGGAATAATAAATAATGTGACGGAGAAGTACAATTCGTTAAGCACCAAATAAGCCCTCACAGAGCTCTGTACACGGAAACATGAAATTGTTATGGATTTTTGAATGTGGAGAGCAAGAAATTTGCGAAAAATCCTGCGTCCTTAAGGGGTTAAATAGGAATTCTAGAAAATACATTTCATCCCCTACCTATGATTGTTTAATGGGGTAAAATCTGGTGAGCGGTTCTCTTGAAGAGGAACTGTATTATTACTATTATTATTGTTATTTCTACTATATCTATATTTTTTTTTCAGCTAAGCCGACCTGTAGACTCAGTCACTCCAGATTAGATGTGAAACTGGACATCGAGGGATCAGTTTTATGTTATCTGGACGGCTTCCACCCCATAGATGTGAATATACAAGGGGTGAGGTACAGTAAAGCTTCTGCCAACAAATCAGAACTGAATGTAGACACATGGACCAAGGCCCCAGTACAGAACCAGGATGGGACGTACAATGTGACCGCTGTGATGTCTGTGACACCTCGGAGCCG